>JACBYL010000772.1:0-18885 GCA_015266385.1 Trichoderma oligosporum | reverse complement strand
CATAAGACGATACTTACAAGTCCGGACGAAAGCGAGGTGCCTTTGGCATTTCTTGTACTTTTACGGGAATACCAGTCTTGGAGTAATCCACGGCAGTTGAATGCATCTCCGCAAGCTTGATGCAATCTCCGTCTACCGTCCCGCTTTCTTTAACGTCAGCGAGGATCTGGTGCCGATTGGCGATCAAACCCAGAATATCCGTTGCCATAAACGTGATAAAGAAATCTGCAATGTCATCTCGCGTCACTTCGCAATCCAGCAGATTCGGCTGGGCCCTTGGATAATCGGCTGGAATGAAGTATCTTTGTGGAATGGCGGCGGGGTCCCAAAAGATACTGTACAAATCTCCGTCAAGATCTCCTCCGCTTAATTGACTCGGTAAATCACGGCTACCCTTTTGGCTGAAGATGACACAATTCTGCAAGTAGCGGAGTGGATGTCCTGGTGGAGGTGTCCTCATCCGAGCAATCTGAATGTCTCCGGGGTGAAGGGCAGGCGAACGGGTGACAATGACGCGTCCATCTGTGAGCGATCGTCCGATGCGGCCTTGGATCTTGTCATAATGTTCGTCAAAAGTAGCGTATATTTCGCCTTCTTCTAGAAAGCCCGTTTCATCCATAACACCGAAGAGAGTCACTCCCTTATCTACAGGAATTCGTGCCTTGTGTTTCAAAAGTCGCAGCTCTCGCAAGATGGTATGATCCACGACGGACTTCATAAATTTCTCTCGCCTGTAGTCGATGCCTATTCTATTCAGATACTTGATGAGCCTAGGCAAGCCAACGTTAGTCCCAACCAGTTGATACTCTAGAAATGTGCTCGTGTTTGACGCAGTTGCGGTGACGTTGCGAAGTATACTGAGGGCCTTGCTTTGTTGATCTATGAACCATTCCGCTTTTGTACCCATGTCCTCTAAAATCTTGATGGTTTGACGATTCAAGACAAGACGTAATGGTTTTGAGGCGGTATCACATATGCCCATTGTCATTTGGTCGTTGCTTGGGAATTTCATCATTGACTCTTTCCGCACACAAATCACTTTGCCCTTTAGTCTAGAGTCAAGCGAAAGCATGCCCTTGATTCCTCCCAAGCGGACCTGAAAACAAGTGGGCGCAGATGAAGTCATGGGGAGATGGTCCCATACTTCTTCCATGGCATCCCAGGAGATAGTACCGACACCATCACTGAAGACGCGACTGCCATCTGCTGTTTTCACATCGGGAACATACTTGATCCCAATACCACATTCTAGGATCGGTACTGCGTAGGGTGTTTCAGAGAACGCTTGCCCAATGCGAGCTGCACATTTGGCGGGGATACGAATGTCGCTAAAATCGCCCAGCGATTTAATAATAGTCTCAATATTCTGAAGTTTCATCGAGTCATCGACAAAAGCGGCAGAGAACCATGCTGAATGAGAGCGGAGAGATGAATGAGAAAATCCCAGAAACTCAAATTTTCTACCGGCAATTTGAATGCCGTCCTTTAAAATCTTTCTATATCGTTCAAAAATTGACTTGTTGCTCACTTTCGGGTTAAAGGCTAAGTCTTGACCGTCTTCATCGCCAAATATGACGCGGATGAAGTAATCTGAATGTTTCGGAAACATTCGCAGGACTCTGTTCTTATTCTCTGCATCCGGCCCGTGCAGCAGGATGCGAGTTGGTGTAACCATTGCTTTCAACACCCAAGCCTGGCGATCAGGCAGCCGTGCGCCGTAGTGTGGTGTTCGCATTTGGTCTCCAGCTCGAATATCTTGCTCAGCTTCCATTACGGTAGCCACAAGTTCCTCAGCAAGGAGCTCTCGAGGATCTGTTCCGGGACATGGATATGGAATCTTCTGAAACAGCTGTTTCATAGAATCACTGGAAAATGGCAATGGAGTCCCGGATCTCTTGCAGTCTTTGGCCATTATATCCATGATTTCCAGCATTTTTAACGCAGTTGCTGGATGCAAGTAGTTGTTCCAAACCAACGCCTGGACTTGAAATAGTATAACAAATGGAAGCAAGCTTGATTTCCCTGGAGCTCCAGCACTTCGAATAGACCCTTCAAATGCGTTCATGCAAGTAGAGTAGTCTTCCTCAAAGGGCCGAGGGTTCAGTCGCACAGGTAGATACTGCCTCGTGACTGCAATGACATTGCGCGACCTCAGACCATCGAGTGTTTCTGCATAGTGCGTTGCAAGTGTTACTCGGTAGACCAAACAGTGGGCCACATACTTGGCATGAGAAGGCCATAAACCCATGTGGGATTCTCTCTCCCATTTTGTAAATTGAGACGGAGTATCACCTTGTGCTTGCTTCGCATAGAATCTGGGCGATTCTATTAGGACGAGAGTCAGCGACTTATCAGAAGCCTCGGCTACTAGATCCTGGATAGTGTCGTAAGCGATATCGATGCGGTAGTCTTGTAGGAGGGTGAGCGTCAAAGTACGTCGCCCAAATTTAGCCACACCAATCACATCGAGGCGGCTCTGCTCAACAAACACTAGGGATTCGGACGATTCTCTGAAAATGTTTTTGCCACAGGAAATATGACGAATATGTGAACTAATGGCAGGACTCTTCGGATTGTGATCGATAACAACTGGTTTCCGCTCTTCTTTCTTATATTCGAGATGCTTCAGTATGCCGTTGTCAACACGTCGATTGCTCTCCGCCACATAAATTGCAGTCTTGAGAATGTGCAATCTTGCAATTGCCTTGGGTCGAGTATTGGAAGGATTGTTGGTATTTTGGGGGCCTCTGTGCGATGATGCAGAGCTAATAAGCTTCTCGTGTTTCTTAAGGAATTTCCTCCCATCAGCTTCAGAAAGGAAAGTGATCCAGGCATGGGGCTTATTCCAAGGTTTTTCGCAGCTCCAATCAAGAATACCCAAAGCTTTCACAAATAACTCGAGCTCATTTCTCAACCTGTCATCCGACAAGCCCTTGGGGACATTGGTGAGAAAGACCTCCATAGCTGCGTTTACTGGAAACCAATGTATCAGCTATTTTTCTCAAATCACCAGAGGAAGATTTCAGTTTAAAAAAAAAAAAGAAGAAGAAGAAGAAGAAGAAGAAGAACTTCGACTTACCCTTACTTATCTATACAAGTTAAAGCACCAACCCCCTGGAAGGCCATGGAAGAAACAGCTCAGCTAGCAGATAGCCTAACGCGGGAGGCCGACAAAGCTTGCAGCTCGTGAAGACGATTCGATTCGTACTGTCTCGCAGCTGGATAGAATCAATGAGGGGTAGATAGGCAAGTTGGGTAGGTCAAAGCCACTTTGGGTGTAAGGATGCTTTGTTTGCTCCACCAATTCGCGTAACTGGCATGCAGGAGGCCAGAGAAATATACCAAGAAGCGACAAACGAAGCATTTTATTTCGGCGGATTGGCCTCACAAAATGAGCTCATATTGAATGGATTCTGCATCGTGATCTGAGGAGATAGTGAGGTGACATTTGTCTCGTGGCCTGCTTTGAAGTGATTCACGCACGGTAAGGAAACAAAAGAAAAAGCCTGTGCTTTGTACTGTGTATTTGGTCCATAACTTCTCTAGATAGACGGCACTATAATGAGGCATCTCTTATAGACTATAAATATTGACAATAGAGAAAGACTGCGATAAGGATTGAAGGATTGAAGGATTCTCTGGATAGAAGGCGCTATTAATTTGACTTCTCTCGTAGAAAGTTGAGGCGAATGAATGCCTAAGGATTTTAAGTTGTTCCAAGTCTCCTCTAAACTGCGCTACCAAGGTCCACACGTGTTATTACGGTGAGCTACAGAGTACTTGTGTTAGTGGCAGCGGGGTAGCTCCAACTCCGTCTCCAACTACCGAAGCTTCATTGCGGGGGTTCTCGATACGCTACCAAGGATTTAAAATAAAATACAAAGAGGGATAAGCTCTTTTCTTCATCCAGTAAACAAAGCAAGTTTCAGAACTTCACCATTTCCATCACCTCCCGCTTCAGTCGCCCAAAGCCTAACTCACAAAATGGTGACCCCCGGCATCCTCTACGTCTCAATGCAGCCTCAGCCAGGCCTATCCTTCGACCGATTCCACGAGTGGTACAATAACGAACATGGCCCAACACGTCTACGCTTCCCAACAATCTTCTCCAATGGCCTGCGCTATCGAGCTATAGATAACCAACAACCTGAGTTCCTCGCCATTTACGATATCATGGACATGGCGCATCTCGAATCCGAGACTTACCTAACCTTACGCGCAAATCGCTCCCCGAGAGAAGTCATAACTATCTGCCAAGTCGATGTCAAAAGATACTTTTACGATCTTGTCCACATCAAGGAATCCCCTCTCTTCAAGTCAATCGAACGACAGACAGACAAGCAAGCAGAAGGCCTCGTCGCAATTGCTACCGAAATCACGCTCAAGAATACCCCCGAGGCAAGTAATCTGTTTCAAAAGTGGTTCATTGAGGAACACGTCGGCTTTCTATCCAGCATTCCTGGCTGGTTAAGAAGCCGCCTATTCAAAACCTCCGGGCTCGAACCTGGCCAACCTATCAAGTATTTGACGCTGCACGACTTCGCCAAAGAAAATGGACTGCGGGCCGTAGAAGAGAAAGCATCAACCGATAATTCCTGGGGCAACGATGACTTTGAGATATCCGTCGCATCCAGAAACAGACGCCTTTTATCTCTCATTTACGTCTTTGGCCCGGCACCGAGGGATCTTGCGTCCTTGTCAAGACTCCCTCCAACGGCGTCATTCCTCTCGCCAGACTCTACGACGTACACAGTCGCCGGCTCGCTCCCTCTCATCAAATCCTACATAACCACGCGAGACTCCCTCTCCATTCCGTACCGCCTAGAAGGCAATACCTCTTCCAACGCCCCCACATTGGCCTTCTCCAACTCCCTCCTGACCTCGCTCGAGATGTGGGAACCTTTGATCGAAATTATCAAGCAGAAGCGTCCAGATTTTCGAATCCTCCGCTACGATACCCGCGGTCGCCACCCCATCCCCCAACCCCCAGTCTCTGCCACACTCGACATTCTAGCTAATGACCTCTTGACCATTCTCAACGCTCTCCGTATCCCCAAACTCCACGCCCTAATCGGCGTATCCATGGGTGGTGCCACAACGCTCAACTTCACGCTTAGATATCCCCATCGCCTCGCCAGATTCATCGCCTGCGACTTTAACGCCTCTTCTTCCGTCACCAACGCTGAGGCATGGAGAAGTCGTGTTGCTCTCGCCGAGGAAGATTCCGGCCAAGGCATCCACATCCTAGCCCATGAAACCGTCCATCGATGGATCCACCCCTACGCAATCGAAAACCCCACCCTGGTCAGTTGGATGAAAGACATGGTCGCCAAAAACGACGTACAAGGGTTCAAGTACAGCTGTACGGCCCTTTCAGATTATGACTTGAGACCTGCCATGCCGACATGCCTTGTTCCAGGTCTGTTTGTAGTTGGAGAGGGAGACTCTAATGGAGTGCTCGCAAATACTATGAGGGGATTTCATGAACTGCTCGGACCGGATGGTGCTGACCTCAAGATCCTGCCCAACACAGGACATTTACCCATGTGTGAGGATCCAAATCTCTTTTGGCGAGCCATCGAGAACTTTCTATGATAAAGCAAGGTAGTAGTAAGGCATTTCAATGTTGTGTACTCCGTAAAGATGAGCAGACAGGGTGGGCAAACCACAATACAAAATCATAATCTAATTAATTAACAATAACAAGCGTCCAGTTCCTAGGGTATTTCTAATCTCAATGTTGCTATCTTACAGCTTCAGTCTCTCATTTAATTTTTTTCCTTTTTTTTTTTTTTTTTTTTTTTTTTTTCCTTTTTTTTTTTTTTTTACCTTCCGTGAGACATTAAGAAACCCCGTTTGCTCCCTTTACGCCTCAGCTTTTATTTTTTTTCCCATGCCATGACATAATTTTCCAATCGACCAAAAAAAAAAAATTTAAAGAAATCTTTTTTTGTTCCTGATCAAGTTCTGTTATCTGTAGAATAAGCATTACATTCGCCTCCAATCCACAGCAAAAGTAAACTCAAATGAGTTGGCATCATCATTGCCGAATATAAATGGCACATTGGCCGCAATCATGTTGGGGGTTACCGGAATCGCATTGCGCGATTTCTGACGAAGGACCTGCCGCCGGCTTCGACGCAGCGCATGGTCTTCATAAAGCACGCGCTTATTACGGCCCTTTGGAACTGGCGCCGCTGGTTGTGTCTTTAGCGATACTGGCGGGGCAATATCCCATTCGCATGCTAAAACGCCGAATCGTACTTTCTCAGGATCTCGGTGACGGCTTAATCGGCTTGCTTTGGCGTAGCGGGTGAACCTGTCCTGCAGCCATGCTTGCATTCGGAGGACTTGCGGCTTCATATCCCAATCTTTATCATCTGCCTCGTAAAACGTTCGACTGCCGCATTTGAATTTGCGTGGAGCCCAGTTGGCTAGTATGTATGAGGATTAATAAAAGAAAATAACAAATAAAATGAATAAATAAGAAGAATCAAGCACAGAGCCTCCAAGAAAGAAAAAAAACACACACTCACCGGAAGTAGGCCTCGATTGTGAGGCTTTACGCAAAAGAAAGTAGTCCACAAAGTAAAACTCTTCCAAGTTTGGCAGATGTCTTGCCAGGAAGTGGTATAAGTGACTGGGATAGATGACGCTACCCGCTGAATCATGGATTAGTCCGCATAACGAACATACCGAGGGTGTTGGCTTCTCCTGCCACTGATGGCAATAACGAACTGCCACTCGGCGTATGCTTTCCAAATTAGGACAGTTGGGGTCGATATCAAAGCTGCATCCACTTTCAAAGAGTTCAGGTGGAAAGTATTCGATGAAGATGATATCGGTCGATGTCGGCAAAGTCACTAATTTGCCGCTACTCAAACGAACGGCACCCGTCTTCAATATCAACTTGTCAACCACGTCATGAGACTCTGAGCAGGCCAACGAGAGCGCTGTGAGTTGCTTATTGAGATCATGATAGCATGACAGATCTGATTTTATGTTTGTAGCCAAAGGGACGAGGCGGGAGTCCCAAAGCTTCTTGGGAGCAACTTCATTCCTGACCTCGAAAGCTATCTCGTCGTATTCGTCGTCTTTGCCAGATCCCTGCAGTTGCTGCTGCTGCTGCTGCTGCTGCTGCTGCTGTGAAGCGATTTGCGAAAACGGCCTATTCAGAGACACCCATCTCCAGTTTCTCCCTCGGCTCTCTAGCTTGACAAAGTGCATTCCCGGCGTTGAAATAGTGTCACGCCATATTTGCTGGCGAAGCTCGGGCGGAAGGCGGGGGAAGGGCGCGAATGTTCGATACTCATCGGGAATCTCGAATTTGAGGGGAGAGGAGCTCATTTCGAGCACGAGACGGTTTTTATTACTTGGTGGAAAATATGTAGAGAAAATGAGAAGTCGTCACAGTCAAAGCGTGAAAACGAGAGGGCAGGTTTGATGAGAGATTTCAGGTACACGAAAGAAAGGTTTTTGAGTTGTTTTAGGTGAATTTTTTTGTAGGTTTCGTGAGGTTTTATTTATTAAGTGCGTGCGAGAGCTGCCCAACGGTTCCGGTGCTTTAATTTCGGGTACGAACAGTTAAAATTGTTCCACCTGCCGATGACGTACTAAAAGCTGCTGAAAGAAGAGAAGAAGAAGAAAAAAAAAGAGGGAAAGATTGCGCATGAAGCGACCGGCCATAAAGAGGGGGGGGAGAATGTTTTCTTCTTCTATTAGCCGCAAAAACGTGTTGAAATGACAGTGATGATGTTGGAAACAGTCGTAATCGTGAGAGCCAGAAATAAATAAAAAGAAAAGACAGAAGACGAAAAGACAAAAAAGTTCTTCAGAAATAGTGAAAGAAGAAGACAGAGAAATAAAGTAAAATTAGAGGACAGAACTTGAGGTTAGAGAAGAAAGAAGGAGTCAGTCAGTCTCTGCTCGGTCTTTGGACTGTGAAGGAATGATGCTGATGATTTGGATTGGATGCTGAACGATAAGGCAGTAGGTGCTGTATTTATTGGAGTTGGTTCCGTTGCACGGCAGCCAGCGGTTTATAGCGAGCGTATGGCGGGGCTTACCTTTGCTGAGTTGGTTATCACGAT
This sequence comes from Trichoderma oligosporum, assembly GCA_015266385.1. NCBI lineage: Eukaryota > Fungi > Ascomycota > Sordariomycetes > Hypocreales > Hypocreaceae > Trichoderma > Trichoderma oligosporum. The sequence goes on along the minus strand of JACBYL010000772.1, from coordinate 10,795 downwards.
GGCTGCTTGTGTGGGTTGAAAAGGGCATCTGCCATTACAGGAGCTTGCCATTACGGGTAATACCATTGATTGAATATAATGGAAGTTTGCGTCCATTCGTATGGAATGAATTGTAGAGAGAGTGCCTAGATAGTAGTATCGTTTATGACAGGCAACCTAATAATGTCGTATAGCACAGAGAGCGTCAGTCAGGTTTTCCAGCAAGGGTCTCACTCCTATCGTCTAGCGTGTTATAAAGTACGAATAGGCAATGCCGAGGCAATAGATAGTCTGCCTAATGCCCTGATTCATACCATCTAAATAAATAGCCAGTAATTGCCAGGCTTGCTAATTAGCAAGAGACTTCTTGCCAGTAAAAATAGTGGAGCTTGACTCTTGTATTGATGCGGAGTATCATCCTAGTCAATGCACTAAGCCTAAACTATTAAGGCTGCCTTCACTGCCTTTTAACTATAATCTAGCCTTGTTAGACTTTTTCATAAGGCTTGTCAGAAGCTGGGGTTGCTAACTTGCTCCGTCATCAGAAGTTCACAAGCGAAATCAAGTTGATAGCCTCGTAGCTATGGATAGTCCCTCTACCTCTCAAAGCAAGCTTCTGAGAAGCACGTCAGATGTCTTGGGTACTGCTTCTTCCGCAACTACGGCGTCCGAAGATAGCGACGATAGCAGAGCTCTTCCACAGCATTTGGAACTCCTGCAAAGACAACCCAGCCAAGAGGATCTCTTGGAGATCACCTCAGCGCCACTCTTTACAATGTCTATAATGAAGCAAGCAGAGAAACAAATGTCACTAGACGCAGATGAACCGTTCCCTCAATATGGTTTCCTTGGCGGTATACTCGAGAGCAGCATGTCGGAAGCCAAGCAGGGCGAACATCACGACCATCACTTATTCTTCAATATTGCAACTCCATCAAGCACGTTCATCTGCGGCTCGCAGGGTTCGGGCAAGAGCCACACCCTATCTTGCCTACTGGAAAGCTATCTAATTGACTCTGGTGCCGGCAAGCTCCCAAAGCCGTTGACAGGTCTCGTGTTTCATTACGACACCCTTCATTTCCGATGATGGTGGTTCGCCTTGTGAAGCTGCGTTCTTATCCTCAAACCCCAGAATCAAACAAAGTAAGGGTGTTGTGCTCACCAACCAACATTTGGACAATCACGGTAAGCTTTTCCAACCTAGTGATTCGTTTAGTATTAAGTATGGCGAGCTACAGCGAACATACAACCGTCTGACTAACTGTTCCAGCCTGGGATGCCTCACAATTGTCGACTTATCGTGTCCTTGCGGCGGCTAACACTTACAAATACATTGCTTTCGGTGATTCGACTCCAATGGTATCTCGGGGCTTGTGTTATTATCTCAACTCAGGAACCCACCGTTTCCCCAAAGTTGCTCGACTTATGTTCAATAACCATCGCACATCGGTTTACTTCGCCAGATTGGCTAGCTAGCCTCAACGGCCGCTTAGCAGCTGTTGCCACGAATGTGACTGTGCAAGAGGTAAGTACCGGATGGGATGTCACCGATGTCAACGTACAGACTACATTCTTTGGAGCTACTGCACACCGTATTGTCAATAAAATTGTGGAATTGAAGGTTGGAGAAGCGTTGCTCTTCGCGCCAACTGCAGTACTCAGCACAAGCAGCTGGTGCACAAGCATCAAAAATCTTGGCGCTGGATTTTTAAAGATAAGGGTTCGGAAGAGGTTGACATCAGATGGGGGAAAGAGAGTTTATGGCTACCTGACTAGGAATAAGATTCTTCGATCTCCGAATAGTTTAATATTCCCATTGTCAATCTTCACCCTGCCATTGCGAATTTAGCTGATGGTGACTCAAGATTCGAGGGCATTTCTACTCTACTCGGAAACTTCGCAGGCCAGCAGATGGCCGCGTTTCTGGGACAAGATGTACTTGCGATTTCTCGCGCCACGCATCTCGCACACCTTGCCGCGGCGCGATCATTCAAGCTTAGTAAACTTACCACTATCGTCACACTTGGCTGAAATTCATACATGCTATCGCCAATTCGCAATCATGCCAACACTTGACTTTGCGCGTTCAGTTTCTGTTTTAACTCAGTTCCGTAGCCACCCTCTACCTCTATGACTCTTGTCAGGGAAGACTCAAAAGAATCCAAATTTGACGCCTATGATGAGTGCATTCCTAGAGACCTTCCTAACATTGACAGGCCTGCCATTCCGTCTGGTGAATTGAGATTCTGCAAAAGGGCGAGTGAGGAAAATTTGAGGAGAAAGATCTTACCTTTGTGGTATTCGTAACGAAAGGCGCAAGCGTATCTTGTCTCTCATTGCTACTCAATTTCTTACACATTCTAGAATAGTAGAGCATTGTTTAAATAATGGCTAGCGAGCTATTCAACTCCAAAGCAAATGATAGGAATAACTAGCTAGGCTAGGCCAGCATGCTCGTAAGTTTCTTAGCAATGCGGCTAAGTTTAATCGTTGATATCGACATCCTATATTTGGATATGAGCCAAGAAGAGGATGGTCTCCATCGCCTCTTCGGAGTTTTGAAAGAGATGGAGCTAACCCGTTTCAAATACTTTGCGATCGATGAAGGATATCTTGAGAGTAACGGCGGTCGACGTTCATTCGACGATCGCCAGTTTGAAGAGAGCACTTAAGACTAGTCTCATTGCCTGATGGAGACGTTGAATTAGTTTCGTCTTTGGTTAAGACTTACCTCGAAAGTTCTAGAACGATCATCCTTGCCGTGGTGCAAGCAAGCAATGACATTGCCAATCAATGCGTGTAAAGTTTTATAGATATTTGAAGTCTATGTACCTATCGTTTTATTCTCCCAAAGCCTATGCTAATTTTGCAACCGACCGTATTTTAAGCCACCGTTAGAACTCGAACAATTCCTCTTCTACTATTCCCAATGTCATATAGAATTCCGGGGGGTTTCACATAAGAGCTCTATCGAAATTTTCATATCCGTCCGATCCTTTCCCCCTCGCCCTCTTTGAGAAAATTTTATTAGCCGATACCCAATCATCTTCATCGCCATTAGTAACTGTCAGCTTGGTACACCTTGTTAGAGTAGTAAGTGCTAATTTTATCCATTGAATATCGGCTACCTGAGTCACTTCGGAGAGTCCAAAAATAAGGGCTAACAATGTTCTTATCCTGAGGCCTTCCCTCAACCCACAGCTCTTCAATGCGGCGGCCACGAACATAGTAAATTACTCAAGTTAGTATTTATACCCAAATTGGCATCTCTGTTCTCTCGTGTGGCAATCGAATTAATAAAGGATCTGCTAACTCCGACGAATTGTTTAATAAAGATATTTGCACCAACCGGCATCCTAGACCTTAGCCAGGTCGAAGTATCGGGAGCTATTCCACCTAGGCCTTTTTTTTTTCTAATAAGACTCTCCGATAGATCATCTCTCTTTCCGAAGCCGGCTCTTCATAGAGTTTGCGTTTATATGGTTGATAGATTTTGCTGCAGTGATTCTTATAAACGCATAGGTTTATTTCAAAGAAGAGGAGCGTTAAGAGTTCATGGATCCTGTCGTCTTTAGCGATCTTATCGACAATTAAGATATAAGGCTATTTTCTTACTTGTCCTTATCCCAGGGGAACACAAGATCTGAACCATAAAGAAGCCTTGCGAAGGACCAGAACTTCTCGCCATTTCTATCATAAGAGGTAAACTCTATCGCCATATGACCGAAGAAACCCCCCGCGTAATAGATTTTTCCCAGTCCACTTAATCAATTTGGAGTGCTCTTTCAGCTAGATAGCAATTGGAAGATTCTCTGCATTTATTCGTTGCATTTAAGAAATCTCTTCGTTCCTTAGCAGATGCATATACAAAACCAAGACGTTCGAGGAGACGTTGTATCTAACCGATAGGTAGGGCTAAGTTAGACTTAAGCTCCATTATAACAATAGAAGATAGTGTGCAAATATTCTTTCTTAGAAACTAAAAAACCTAGGGGATGCCTAGTATTTATGCTTTTGGAAACTGGATCGGAAATCAAACACCTGACTAGAAAAGCCTTACCCTTAGTGGAGGATTGGCTAGGCAGTTAATGTTTTAAATTAAGTAAATATACATAGGGCCTATTAGGAGGGGTGATAGCGGGTTCTCCATCATAACAATGAGCTGCGCGAGGTTCAAGCTCCTAGTTGCTGTAGCCAACCTAAAAGCCAATTAATTAAGACTTACCGGGTTATGCAGCCTCACTGCAAGGACACTAATAATATTCAGGAACTCAATTTTATTACGTTTGGGCCTTTCTACATTTTATTATTAACTTAGTAAGTTAGTTATTCATTATAGCGCTCCTCGGAGTCAGGGGGGGGCGGCAGCTGGCCTGCATTATAAGACCAATATATTGATACTGGGATATGCATCAATTTAAAGCTGCCACAAAAATATTGCACCAACCCTCAGCAAGTCTCTAAGAGCCAGGCATAAAGTTAGTGTTCTATCGTCCTATGCTAAGTATACAATTCTCAAAGCCATTCATGGTTCTGAATTTGTTGGTCACTACCTCGAAATGGCGGTAAAGAGACTCACAAGCTGCTCCTTTATTGGCGGCCAGTCTAGCCCTTGTCTTGATTTTTATATCCACAACATTGGCCTCTCTTTCGGATAACCAGGAAGACATCTGCCCCAAAAAGACGATGAATATCATCTGCTTTGCTAATGAGATTGATTTTCCTTTGTTGAAAACTTTTCTTGAGTATTCTTTCTTGTCTTTCTGCTTTGCAGCTGCTTAGACATTTTTGCCCCGGGGATCAAAGTTCTCGCGGCTTCAGAACTTGATTCTACTGAGCATATTATATATTAAGTTGAATAATTTGGAAGCGGTCATTGTCATTTATTTTGAACCTGGCCGTAAACAATATGGCGAGCTTCACCGAACAGCCATTTCTAGAGGGTTCATTTTGGTGGGTCATCTCTGGACGCAGCCATTTGAAGCCAAGTTCCTGCTATAATGGCCGGAGTAAAGCACACAGAAGAAATCTTATCCTCCTCATTTGCATACCTAACAGATATCACGTGTGACAAAATAACTCACGATCTCGTCATAACGTAGCATGACTTCTAGATCACTATGGACTCAAGCCCGAGAGAGCATCTGAGGGACGTTCTTTACTCAGTACAATACTCAAACTCAGTCGCAGTAACGCTTCCGCACGATCAGCTATATCCGAACATAAACCCACAGCGCCCACATTCGGAGGGGTGACAGTTACAGATCGGCCACAACCACTAGACGAGGCTTGGTAGATCCGAAGAGGAAGATGTTTGATCAGTGGCCGCTTATCATACGCGTAGAGCAGCAGCTATTTACTCATTAGTAGATCCTTTGTTGCCTTCCAAATTACCTTGCAAAATGGTTTGATGCCCGTTTAGTGAGCTGTATGTTTCTATAAGCCGCATCTTGCGTAGCCGTAAATGTGATCCTGATTTATATTCCATATCTATCTCGGTTTCCTTTTTAAGGGGCTTAATATAGACGAGGATGCGATTTTGCCACTCTGTACTACTTTCCATTTATTAATCTTCTATGGGAGTGCGGAGCGCGGCCATAAATCTGCAGCTAATTTCAGCCTCAGGACGTTAGTTATTGCTTTCTTATTCCTTATAGTACGATAAGATTTGGTCGACCGGCGCAGTCAGCTCGTCCTTAGTCCTATTATCTAGTGTGATTGCTTTAATGGATTGAAGTTCAGGAAATGGTAACATTGAAGCTTTAGTATCTCTCAGCTTTTGGGATGATGAGGTTGAGAATACCGTCCTCTAACGAAGCTTGAACGCGGCCCTGATCGACGCGAACATGGAATTTGAAATATCGGCTGAACTCTCCAAAAGGACGCTCGGAAAGCCAGTATTTCTCTTTGACCTTCGGCAGTAGAAGGGTAGAAGTGCAAGCTTCTTTGTTCGTGACATCTTCATCTCCAATTGTTTCGTGTATACTATACACCTTATTGTCCTCAGTAGTAACGCTCCTCGTTAAAGTGCCTTTGATAAATCTCTTAGTTGGAGTGCTAGGGCACTCAGAGCGGCCCCGGATAGTTATGGTCTGTGGGTCAGCAAACTCGATCTCGATGTCGTCCTGCTGTACACCTGGCACTTCACCGTAAAGGTAGAAAGTACCTGGAAGTTCAACAAGATCGTAATTTGGGCTGACGATGTTGTGACAACCTCTGGCGCGGAAGAAGGAGGGGCGGGCGAAGGATGAATCGGGACCATTTGTGGATAATGGGCCCTGCACCAAGGGGAGGAGTGTAGGGTAGGTCGGCATTATCGTCGGAGTTGAAGGGACTGTTGCCATGCTGTACAGTATTTTTGCAGGTAGTCCGAGGATAACGGGGCCAGGGATGCTAGGTCAAGGAGAGAGTTGGAAATAGAACCCGTGATAAGGCATGAGTAGCTGATTTCTGCAGGTGCACCGGCTCTAAAAACGACTCCCAAATAGAAAAGTGCATTCTATGTGTTGCCAGTTACTCATCATTTATGCGGCGGCCGTTTCAATACACACCTGGTATAGAAGAAAATTAAACCCACAGCCATTTAGGAGCACTAGGCTCATCTTGGCAGCGCGAATGTTGATGAAGTCGGGGAAGTGGGTACTAGATAAGAAAGGTAGAAAGAGGAGATCGTGGAAGCAAGGCTGTTTTCTTTGGGGTGGGAAGTTAGTAAGTCTTCTATAGCGTCTTCTACTTAATCATTTTGTCGGCTAATATATTCAAGAACAAAATCCGAATATACGAGCCTGGATTTCTATAGTGCTTTATTGCTATTCCTGTGAGCTTTCTTATCAAGGAATCATTGGTAGTCACATGAAGGAGAGGTGTGCAGCTCAAGTGATCTGTTGCCGAGGGTTTGTAGGCGACCATAAATGGCATACATGAAGAAGTCTTGCATCAAGAGCCGCCTCACTAGACAACATCTTGTTTCCACACTTGTTCATATGGTAAAATTGCTAGAGACGTCTTCTCAATCAAATGACTATAGGTGATGAGCGCTAGCTGGCCTCGTCTTCCAATTATTTATTTATGACTACATGTCCCTCATCAATGTTATAGCCTCCACAGTCTCACGCTTCATCCTCTCGAGGCGCTCCCGTCCTTCCCCATGATCCACCATCTCTTTGCTATTCTTTCTGTCCCCAGAAAATCACTTCAAGGAGTTCTCCTGCGCCGTAAGTGTCCTCAAGAGAAAAGCTCTTACCGTGACTGCCCCGTCACTCTTTTTCAATTCTTTCTGAAAGCGCGATCCAGCCTCTGCTCTTCGAGCGGCGCGAATTTCTTCAAGCTTTGCCTTGCGGTCTTCACTTTCCATTGAACCTCATACAATTACTATGATGATAATAAAAGAATAGCTAAAGGAGTTCTAGTTAGACTAGCTGTAATTATAGGAGAATTGAAAACTAATTGAGATGGTAATACCAATGCTGGCGCACAAGTGATTATATGCAGCTTTGCAAATGGGGAATGGTTGATCTGATTCTCTATATACAAGCATAGTGTTCTCTTTGTATATGCAGGCTTGAATGCGAATTTGAATATAGGGTCTGTTATGTTCATGATTTGTTTGCAACTTTCGTGCCTGGAATAAAATATACCAGGCACCGGGGGCATTGAAGTATTACCAAGCAGGATGTGGTGCACTAGGCACCTATTATCAAATCTATATTTTCCTTTTGCTGTAAACTCTTGTCTAAGGAAATTTCTCTGCACTAACCGATTTTACAACTGTTAGGATGTATTTGTCTGGCTATATAAGCTTTATGAACTTCCATATCCCACATTACCATCTTATAAGAATAAAGTTCCTGGTCAACAACATACATTTCCTGAAAGATTGTGTTTGCAAGCAGTTATACCGCTGTTAATGGGGTTGATATTTAAAGCACACTTTTAGCTATAAGATAGAGAGAGAGCTATATACAAAGATTGCCACACTTCATAGTGATGCATAAGCTCGTCCTACATCAGGCTGCTTACAATCAGTCACAAAAATTCACCTGCTTCTGCCGTTGAAATGAAGTAGGTTGCTGGTGCTAATTGTCATTTCCATTAAGATTTGCTATGTCTGTTTATTATTAGCATTTTTCCTTACTTTATCAATTTATTAAAACTTACTATTAACAAAGCCATTCCAACTTAGTTAGGCAACCCTGTTTGAGGCCGTCACAAGGACAGTAAATATTTTCTTTGGCTGCTTCGCAGACATGATTCAGATTACCATTGGTATAATAGAGGCCAAAATCTTTGCTGCCACAATTTTCCAGCGTGTATGTGCCCCAACCGTCTGCGAGTTCAAACTTTTTTCCGCACGGATAATCCTTGTGAAGGCCAAGGCTCACAGATTTGACGCATGTGTCGGTGCCATAGAGCCAGGCGACATTGAAAGTTCCGCCGACGCCATCTGCCACTCCAAGGGCAACCGCCGCAAGGGAAGACTGAGCGAAGAATCCGCTAGTAAGAACTGCGACAGTGGATAGCTTCATATTTGATCTAGACTTCTGTTGCAATGCTTTAAAGCTACTTAGAATCTGTTGAGAATGTGGGGGATTTAGATAAACTTTCAGAGGCGACTGACTTCATATTTATATTTTTTGGCATAGCTTAATCAAAATTCCTAAAACGTAATTCTTTTCTATGTCCGGATAACACGGCAGCTACTTTCTGCCTATTATTGATTAGGGAGACGAACGCTAGATATCTCGTGTTTTTGAATAAAGAAGACGAGCGCTAATCATTCCATCTTCTAAATCTTGTGAAGCTCCGCAGAAAAGTAGTAATAAACGCTAGTAAAGGGCCTTTACTACTTTATCAAGGGGCCACTACCTCCCCTCTTTTGGAATAGCTTCACTTTTAATACACGAAAAGTACAGTCAGCTTACTACATTGTTTATAACACGTTCCTGAGATAACCGTCTAACCGGAACAACCTCTCACTTCGGCTTCGACTCCTTCTCCAAAGCGCTTTGCCGTGCCTTCGACCTGCACCCAAAGAAGACTAGTCTAGGGCACCAGAGCACGCGGATCCAAGCCTAGATCATAGCATATCATCAGTTTATACATCTACAACTTCTCTACCTATTACCCTTCAAGAAAGAGGTGCAGTGAATGGTGAACACAAAAGAGGTAATCTGGAAGCCAAATTACTCCCATTAGCCTAGAGGCTCCAGGACCTTTTCTTCTAGGAGTTCCTGGAACTATTGTATTTATCCAGACAACCACACATTTTTTCCGCCAATGAACCTACTGAGTGGAGGCTCCACTGCTCAAATTGATATCAGGAGCTTCTACAGAATGCATCTCGGCAGATAAATTCCGGACTCACTCAAGACCGACTTAAACCAGAACGTCATTGTGCTTACGGTGCATCGGTTTCATGGCTCTTGTGAGATTATAGGGCGATCGACCCATTTCTTCGTCACTGATAGATTTCAGGCCAGCCGCTCTCATCCATTTTCGACGTTTCCAGTGCGCTTATAATGATTTCTACTTTATTGCCATCTATTATATAAAGTCTCGTGTGTAGTTGATAGCAAGTTCTCTTGGAGTCAGTGTATAGCATATCAAATAGTGGCTCGAGCTGCTTTCAAATTTGGTTCTTATGTCAGCAGATCAGATACCTCTTTCCTCCTAGCCAGAAAGATTTCCCTGTCTTATTTACCTTTGCCTTAGGCCCTGATCCAATTCATCTAATAAGCAACTAGCCAGCTAGCTAGCATATATAAAAAAGCAGCTATACCTATTTTTTATAAAGATTTACAGTATAAAAAGTAACCACCAATCCTCACTCTATATAAATCAAAAACCCCTTTATTAATAAAGTACTAGACTAGCTAGAGCTATATAAATCCCTATAAAAAATATAGTTATTAGCTTTTTTAATTAATTCTATTAATATTAGTTAATTAATAATGTATAGAAAATTGTTTATTTTTTTAATTAGTTAATATTTATTAAATTTTATTATTATTATTTCCTTTATTAAGTTAATAATAATAATAATATAGCTATTATATATTATAATTATATAAAATAACTATATTAATAATAATTTTTATATAGCTATAATTATATTAATATATATCTTTATATTTATTAAGATTTTAAAATATTATAGATTAATCTAGCTTAATTATAATAATAAAGAGTATTATAAAGCTTAATTTTTATTAAAATAGCTTTACTATAGTAGTTAAAGATTATAATAAAAGAGATAACTTATTTAGTTTTTATTTACTAGATAGGAAAAGCTTCTCTCTATATACTATCCGATCTTATCAGGCTTAGTTATATCCATTAACTAAGATAGTACTATAGGTCTATATAATAGTCTTATTAAACTATTAAGACTATATTGCTATAATAAGTTTAAAGAATTATTTAATTAAGCTATTAAAGCTTGATTTAAATTAAAATAGCTTTACTATAATAGCTAAAGGTTATAATAAAGGAGATAACTTATCTAGTTCTTATTTACTCTATACTAAGTAAGGAAAAGCTTCTCTCTATATACTATCTAATCTTATTAAGCTTAGTTATATTCACTAATTAAGATAGTGCTATAGATCTATATAATAGCTTTATTAAAATACTTTCTTTAAGCTTATTAATATATAGATTTTATTATTTTATTATTATTAAAGCTTTAAATAAAATATTATATAGTTAGCTTAATTTAAAAAATATATAAATACATATAAATAAATAAAGTAATAAAATTAAAGATATTAAAATTAATATAAATAATTAATTAAAGAGTTAATTAAATAAATAAAAT
>JACBYL010000771.1:0-50361 GCA_015266385.1 Trichoderma oligosporum | reverse complement strand
ATTGACAGGCAATTTTTCGCCCAGATTTGGGTAACAGAGGGGCTTGCTTGTACGGGATTACTAAGTAGGCAGTGGAGATAGAGGATAGAAGGGACTTTGGACGTGGGAGAGGCGTGGGGTGTGAAATCGTGCCTCGGGGATGTGTACCCCGTACGAAGTACCTTACTTATTACTTGGTACCTACAAGTAAGTATACTATTAGGTACTGTAGATAAGTCTTTGGCAAGGGTTTGTTGCGGAGTATGAAATAGAAACCGGAACATACAACAAGTACGGGGAACATATGAAGTAATAGTTTGAGATTTTACTTTTATTATAGAATCTCAAGTAGTACTCCGTACTCCGTACATCAATTAATGGTGACATGGTGAAGGGGGGGAAACATGCCTTAAGGTATACAGGTAGGTAATAAGGGGCTGGAAGAAAACAAAAAGAAAAATAAAAATAAAATAAAGCTGACACATGGTTGGAAATAATGACATGAGATAATGTGGAAAGTAAAATAAGAATAGAAAAGAAAAGAAAAGAAAAATTGAAGAGTCATTTGGTGCGCTACTACGAGTATAGAGCGAAACTAGTAGGTATGTAGTACCCCATAACGGAACAACTACGTAGTGAGTGACATTTAGTACGAAGTCAGTTTATTAGGATATTCGTTCCAAGTTACGAAAGTTTGTGTGTGTTCCCACGGTTAGTAGATGTAGTTAGTTGTTGGGAGGGAGGGTGAAATGATATCATGATGGCAGCCAGTTGGACCAGAATAGTAACCCAACGGTCTGAGGGTACTAACAACTTTGGTGGTGGCTGAGAGATTACCAAAGTAATTAGTACTAGAGTACTACTACTACTACTACTACTACTACTACTTACGTACTCTTGTTACCATAAGATTGATAGGTAGATATTCCCGTAGTACAGAGAGGGTACAGAGAGTATCGTGTTGAGACCACACCACACCCACCACCACAAGTTTAGCAATAGTTGGTACATCATAACGCCGTCGTTACAGAGCTACTCGTCTGTGTATGCACCTTATAAAGAATTCATATCCGACGGGAAACAAAGAAGAAAAGGTTGCTTTTTTGTGTCTCTTGTACGTAGGGGAGGGGGGGTTGGTTCAATTCTACTGATCGTCCCGTTTAGATTTACAGAGAAGACGTCATTTTCACTTCGTATTGAAATTAATGGGCTTTAAGGAGCTGATTTTATTTTATTTTTATAACGTCGTGCGACCAGTAAAATAAAACAAGGGGTTCGCGTATATTAAAGATCCAAATTGCTTGGTGGTTGGTGGTTGGTGGTTGGTAATTTTGTCTGTTTTTAAACCCAACGGAATACTTGAATGAAAGTGCAGAAACCTAATACAAATTTCTACTACTGCGCGTTTTTTCGCTATTATTTTGCTTACCCTGTAGCATATATATATATATTGATATAGTACAATCAATCTTTGACTATGGCTGCTCTTCTTTATTATCATTCGCCAACAACGCTAATTGTGCTTAATAGCCCTTGTATCCATCTACATACAAGGTGTGGTCTGTCTCTTCATCTAAACAAGATGCGATACACAAGCACAAAGCACAAGCACAAGCACAAGAACTTAAAGGCCTCCAGAATATTGCCGGGGAAGGGGGGGGGGAGTGAGACACAAGGCAAGTATATGCTTGCTACTTTGCACAACCTTGGACATTGTATCTCCCTGGGTGAGACAGGACCGGGGGAGGGGAGAAGATGGATCTCTTCTTGCTTGCTTTCAAGGTATGATATGTGCAAGGCACGTGTGTTGTAGATTGCTATCTAGGCTAAGAGACGCCAAGTAGGATAACAGTACTTCCGGGCTGTTGTAAGTGCGTATAACCTAGGGTGTATATATACTCGACATTAGTTGACTGACTTATAAGGATGAATATAATATAGAGTGTATTGACGATTAGTTGATGAGTTTAGTGCTCCCCTGAAAAAATAAAATAAATAACTAAATGCTACTATGTGTATACATATACATACATACATATACATAGTTACCAATTGCTATATATCTCATAGATGTTCTCTTAGATCTGCATAGGATACATAACCCTCAATGTAAGTCTGCCTCTCTACGATATACCATCCTCAAACGTAACAGTAGTGCAAAAGAAATGATATAGCTCAACATGGTTACGAGGAGCTAGAAAGTAGAGCTCCATGTCCTTTCATTACCAAGAATAGACATGAGTTCATTCTGGCGTATCGTGCCGCAGTGACTTAGCAACAGCCTGTATTTTCTTAAACAGACTGACTTATAATGAAATGCAATGTACGAGTACAGTTACAATACAAAGAGAATCTCAACTTTTATTCCTGCAAATCCCTATTTGAAAAACCCCCATGTTAAAAGGATACATATAAAATCTAAACAAAATCTCGCTCATCATAATTCGTTCATTCATTGACACGCATCTTTCTAACAATCGCCAGTATAGATTCGTCAATCCGCTTATTTGGTCAACACATGAGGTGCGAAGCATTGGTAGAATCCAAATCACGAAACGCCTTACACAACAACGCCAACACCCCTTTGAAAGAGCAAAAAGCGGAAAGAAAAGAAAATAGAAAAATAATCCAAAAAAAATCGAAATATAAAAAAAATCAAAAAAAAAAAATCAACAGCCACATCACGCAAGGGTATGCTCATCTCTCACTCACTCACTCACTCACTCACTCACTCTGTCCCTATGCCTCCCGCGCCTCTCTCATACACACAAGGTTGAGTTGGCAGTAGCAAGACGCCATCTCCTTTGTAAGTGCTGTCTATTAAAATAAACATCACTATACTTCCCGATGAGATCGGTGGTGGTGATGGTGATCCACATCTCGTGACCTGGAATCGTATTCATCTTCATCATCGCGCCTGTGTCGTCGTCGCTTCTCGCGGTCGCGGTCTCGGTCACGATCTTGATCACGGGAGTCTAGTCCATCTACATCATCTCGGTATCGGCGGTGGCGATGACCACTTCGTCGTCCTCTGTCGTCATCATACTCCCGATCATAATCTCGATCGTCATATTCACGATCATATTCACGGTCATAGTCTCGGCCGTAACTTTCTCGATCACGGTCGCTATCATGCTCACCAGAATCCTTGTTACGTCGCCTCTCTGTTTTCAAAGACATGGAGAATTAGTCCTGCTCCTAACGAAGAGTATGAAAGAGGGGAAGGGGAGAAGGGGGGTTTCTTTGGTTGCTCTACCTCTTAGCACCTGTGTGGCAGCAGCGTAGGCCTGAATCTCTTCCTTGCTCAAGACTCGAAGCACAATGACAAAGTCATCGCGAACTTCAAATCTCTCCTTGCCAATCTCCAAAGCTTCTGGATTGACAATCTTGCGATTAATCTTGGTCCATCGAGCCCCAGCGGGGGCGTCTTTCAACTTCTTATCCTCTTTGTGCGGCGCCACGCCCTCACGGATGGGGTTAGGTTCCTCTGGGAAGCGTACGCTTGGCTGTTTGAGAATGCCCTTCAGAGGCTTATCCTCTTTCTTTTCACGTGGAGGAGATACAACGCGGACCTGCTTTTCCTCAGGGGAACGAAGAACAAGGTCACGACCACGGTTGTCTTCTCTAGAGGGCGACTCAGCACGGCGATCTTCCTTTGAGGGAGGAGATGTGCGACCATTGTCATTGGGTTCAGCTCTATCACTATCGGATGTCTTCACAGTAGCAAGTTGCTCCCGAATTTGCCTTAGGTCTCCAGTGTCGTTGGGATCAAAAACGCTAGAGGGACGATGTCTGCGAGCTGCTTTCTTCTTCCCTTCGTCGGAATCTGAGGCAGACGCTACTGCTATCGAGTCGCCATTAAGCTTGGCTTCAGCTTCCCGTTTGTTCTGGTCTCTGGCTTCTGCGTCCACCTTTCCAGCATGGCGTTCTCGGTCATCCTCTCGCTCGGCAGCCTCGTCAGGGCTCCGGCGTCTCCGTGGTTCATCTGATTCGGGTTTCGTATCCTTCTTACTAGCCGGCGAAAGGCCGGCGGCAGCAGCAGCGGCGGCACCGGAAGCACCTGCTCCAAGCCCGGATGCCATCTTATCCCGAATTCGAGATCGATCACCATCTTCCTCATCTCCGTCTCTTCTACCGTCTAACCTCTCACGGAGGTTATCTTTATAACCTCGATACCAATCTTCCCGTTCACGGTCAGATTCTCGGTTTTCGTCATCATGAGGCCTCGGTCCTTCTTTTATAGGAGCCTCAATCCTCTTTCTCGTGTGATCTCTCCCAGCTGCTTCATCTTTTCCTTGGTCGTCTCTTGGATCCCAATAACGACCGTGGTGGTCTTCAAGATCGCCAGTTTGGCTGTGTCGGAGACCATAACCCCGAGCAGTGGCGCTATCGTCATAGTAGCGCCGGGGTTCAAAGGAATCATCGACATCGTAATCCCTATAATAGTCTTCGGGATGGGAGATTCGAGTGCCTGGCTCCTGGGTAAGAGAAAGAGGCCTTGGACGTCTGAGAGTACGCTGATCCGCAGCTCCACCAACGACCTCAAGCTGCTGCCCGGACGAATTAGGGGCCGGAGGAGCTGGGGCGGCGGGAGGAACATCGCGAACATTTTCATATCCGCGGTTGATCTTGTCAAAACCGCGAACTGAAGGTGGTGGGCCACCTCGGCTATCATAAGGCCGACCGCTGCGGTTTGGATCAAGTGTTGTGTTGACGTTAAAGCTTCGCTGATCTGCGTTATAATTGATGTTGGGACGAGAATAGGCTCTGTCAAAGCTTTCATGTCTACGCGAATGGGCGGGAGCCCCATGATCCAAGTCATATCGAACCAGTTCGCCGGCGTTTGTATATTGATACCCATCGTCTCCGTAGTCAATAGCGGCGTTGCTGTGCCGAGAGTTGCTTGGATAGACAACATGGGGCCGAGAGCTGCGATAGGCGTCGGCGTCGCGACTAGCTAGTACGATTTCACCTTGCTCTCGAGAACGACCAAAGTCCTCGCTGGCCGAGGACGTATGGTATGGACGAGCAGTGCTCCTGGATCTTATGGACGATGCTGGCTGAGAATAGAGCCTCCCTTCGCTCGAGCGATAGGCGTCTCGGATGGGACTTCCTCCGTGGGTAAGAGCGTCAGCGGTGAGTGGAGTTGAGGAGGTATGCGGGCGGTGATCCTGCATTGTCGTAACAATAATGGGAGGTCTAGAGGACGGATCGAGAGTAGAGCGCCGGCTGCGGCTTGGCTCACGAGGGATAGGAGGCCTAGGCGCTCGGGGTTCTGCTTGCACCGTGGAGTAAGATCTCGGAGGTACAGCAACGGCTGCAGGAGCCACAGCTGTCGTGTAGCCTCTGGGAGTAGCTGCAGAAGTGTATCTCGTAGGCGAAGCGACATAGTCCGCATCGCTGCCATACAAGGCTCCATATCCACCTACACCAGCAGGCAGAGAAACCCGAGCCGGGTTGTTGAAGGTGGCGGACCGGCCAGCCGCAGAATATCCACGATATCGATCAGCCATCGTGCTGGCCTTGGGAAGAAGAACGGGGAGAGGCTGTCACCAAAGCCAGATAGATATGAAGTGGTAGAAAAAGTTGAATGACAGATATGTAAGAGCACAGTGGTTTGAACTGAGCGGATACCAGTGGGCAAAATGCTAAATGCACGCTATGGGCTAAGGACTTTGACAGTCAAGTCAGACGAGCAATGGAAAGAACCGGAATTTGCAAAGATGAGGGGTCGCCCGTTGAAGTTGTGAGATAATAATTATGGTGGGAGAAATATATATGATCGCGGGGTTCTCAGTCAGCCTAATAATGAATCTCGGCGGCTCTATTAGTTTCGACAAACTGGTCCATCAGCCGGGGTTTAAGGTTACATAGAGGATAAGAAGATTTTTTTTTTTTTCTAAAGGAAAATCACTCCGTAGAGCAGGGGGAGAAGAAGAAAAAAAATTTACCTGGTGTGCAAAGACCGGAACTATGCAGCACGCACAGGGTCCAGAAAAGAAGGGTTTGCTTCGTGAACAGACTTGAGTGATTCGTCAGACGCAAGAGAGAGGGGACAGACGGTTAATGTGAAGAGACGCTGGTAAGTTATTTAGCACGTACGGAGTAGTTTATGACGAATGTTGGCTCCAGGGGTCTGAAGATGAAGATTAGTGGACATTAGCACACTTCTGTACTCGTTACAGTTACCACCACCAGCACCATTAAAGGAAGCAGGTCGTTTAGCAGGCCCGTAAGTACTCCGCAGTGGTGGAGGTACCTCTATCAATGGATTGTTCCTATTCTTAGCGGGATAGGGCGCTCTAGCGGCGGTCCGGTAGTTACTAAACGGCGCCCGTCATTACGGCATGAGCTGATGTTGGAGCTTCTGTTCTCAACCTTAATATTGAAGTTGGCCGTGGCATCAATTTGTGTTTCTGTTGAGATATACAGGTACCTGGCAGGTAAGTAAGTATGAGGGCGGATGACGGCGACGATGGAATGGCCGCAAACTACCTTGGCTGTTAGCTTTTAGGCTTTCGGCTCTGCTTTGCTCCCCTACTCGGCTAAGAATGTCTGAATCGCTTTACCTGACCAGCTCTTCCGGACGTTCGGATCGAAAACGTAGCTCCAGCCAGCCGCTTTGAAACTGTTTGCCCGCCAAGTGGAAACCGACGGATAGCCTAATTCAAATTCTTTGTCTCCTTGGGCAGAGATTGAGATTGCGTGTCCGCTAATTTCCTAGTATTTGGTTAGCTAAGGCCAAAAAAAAAAAAAAAAAAAAAAAAAAAAAAAAAAAAAAAAAAAAAAAAAAAAAAAAAAAAAAAAAAAAAAAAAAAAAAAAAAAAAAAAAAAAAAAAAAAAAAAAAAAAAAAAAAAAAAAAAAAGAAAGAAAGAAAAAAACACCACACCCCCGATCCCTTGAATCCTCGAGCGCAAAATTACGCTGGCGAGCTGGATAGCCTCGTTGGGATTTTTGGAAATACGATAATGACGTCGCTCTTCGATATTGCCACCACGCCATTGTCAGAGCTAGTATTCAGTAGACCACACGCCTTTGCTGCCTTACTGGGGCTATTCTGTATAGCTATTCCGAACTTGTCGTGTTCACGGATGGATTCAAGTATGTTTGTTTCCATTTACCGATGCAGCGGCCCCTCGTTAGGCACGTTGCCGCCATTGTCTTCTTGGTCGTTCCCGCAGCGGTTCATTCGATACCTCTGGAACGGCCAGATAAGCTGAGATGGGGCATTCGATCCTGTACTACCTCAAGTCTCTTTCTGTATATCACATCTACTGAAGCAAGGGCAAAGCATGTGACGACACTGATGGACTGGATATTTGGACAATTCAAATACCGGGCATATACGGAGTATAACCTAAATAATATAGTATTAAAACAGAATCCTAATATCAATCAAGCACTAGTAAAGACCTGGACAAAGCTAGTCAACTAGCAAAGCAAAAGCTGCCTCTGCCTCGGTCTTTCGAAGCTTCTTTTTCCTCTTAGCGGCAACTGTTTGTTCTCTGACTGACCACAACCCCTCGGCACTTTTCTCGACCACGCTCCCTCGGATAGCTCGCTATTTGAGGGAGTGTACTTCGTTTTTTTACTACCGCTAGTTATTGGGTGGAACTATTTGTTGAAACACAGTGACCAGAAGTATATATTGGGCTGCCATGCTTCTGCCCAACCTGACTAGGAGTGTTGGAATAAACCCTAGTTTGACTATTTCTTAACAAAAGTTTTAACCTCTTCTAGCCATATTTATAGCCATAAGTGTGTGCCCTGTCTTGTCCAGTCTCACTATAGCTTTTCCATGGCTGCATTGGAAATATCTGGGGTATTTATGGCTGCTAACTGTAGGCGAATCTTTAGCCTATAACAGCTTTTGCTGAGAGATACCTTTTGGGGAGCTGATACTTTATCCCTACATAGTACCTATAAACCAATGTATATGATATGATATATATACATGTATGGCATGTGTATATCCCAATTCACGAATGAGTTCTAATTTGGCACTTGATATTAAACATTATGCTTCTGACATGTGCATATATATTACAGCATATGCCATGCATGGGTAAAGGCATGAAATACATACGCATGCCTGTAGGCGTGCTTGCATGCTTATTGCATAAGACCTAGTTTTAGCAATTCGACTTCTCTACAATGAGATAGTGGAGGACTTAGCAAAAATTACGTGACACAATTGCAGAGCCGACATGATGGGCTCTCCTCGAGCTTTCGTTTCCGTTTAAAACGTTCCTTGGCCTAGTACGGAGTACATGATTGTAGAATCCATAAAAAGATGGTCCAGGTATATTCCCTGCTTTATCAAGTCTCGATGGTGCAAGTAACCTCTGGGCTTTCCGAAGCCTTGGTAACATCGGCATCATAGCCCACGCAATCAGTCCCACACTTACATGCCGGATCCTTGTTCCCGTTGAAGCCCAACGCGACCATACTCATCAAGAACCAGCGCCAGTTGGGCACATATGACAAGGGGGAGACTGCATATTCCAGAAGCATCAAGCAACTCCTAAGTTGGGATATGGCGGCACAGCTAGTGTAAGAAACTGGTTGTGTATGCACCATGAAGGCATTGGTTGTTTCATTAGAATATCTGAATATTTCAAAACTCACGTGATATGCTCGGCGAGCTGTAAGTATGAGCATTCAACTTTTTTTCTGCTGCTTCTAGACTAAAGAATAATGTGCTTCTGAGCTAATACACTGATATTTGAACGGAATATAAATCAAATTCGTATTTTATTTTATTCAAACTCAGCACTACTAGATAAATTTTTTTTTCTTTTTTTATAAAAAAACTCGTTTTCAGGCTCACATGAGGATAAAAAATCACTTTCATATTACCCTGTTGTCTGCTGCCTGACTGAACGAACATGCGAATTGAAATTTCACGATACGCCATCTAAGCCAATGAACCCATTGGATCCCATAGTGGGAGGACAATGGGCTCTTGCTTCACTACGTCTCTCACCTCCTTACTACAGAATTTGGGATCCACAACAGCCTGATAGACAAATTCATCCATCCAAGCGTCACTCATGACAAACCATCCTTTATCGCCAGCCGCGGTGCCCCAGCTGTTTTGGACTCTCCATCTAACTGGCTTGCCCGTCTTCTCATCCACATGCACTGCCGTCAGAACCATGGCGTGAGTCATCTGGCTTTCGCCCGTCATGAGTCTCTCCGCCTTGGTCATACCCAATAGGCTGGTGTTGATCCCGGCTTCGTAGTCAAACAACTCCAGATCCATAATGCCCGCTACTCTGTCACTGAATTTGCCCACGTCGCAGCCAAAAAAGATGGGTAGACCGGCCTTGAGCATTTTGACACACGTCGATTTGAGTGTGTCCATGTCTACATTGATATACGTGACGTCGCGGCCGCCGATGATGTTTCCCAGCCTCGACACCGTTAACTTTCTCAACGGATCGTGACGGGGATCATGGACAAGCGAGATCATACCCCGAATAACGCTCGAAGTGACGCGGAATTCGGGGCTGTAAATGTCTTTAGCAAAGGCCTTGGGCGTCATCTTGACCTCGTGAGTCTTGCGGTCTTTGTCGAGATACTGCCACGTAAACTCTTCGTTCGGCTTCGGGGGAGAGCCCAGGAGGAGAGTCATGATGAGGGCAATCTCCTGAATCATCCTCACCTTTCTACCGGTAACAACAGAAGGCGGCACAGGAGGACCGTTGCACAGTTTTCGCAATGCTAGCGCATATTCGCGAAGCTTGGTCTTGATGAGACTGTTGAGGATGCTCGAATTCATGGCATTCCAGCTGTCTGGGTAAAGAGCTTGTGGAACAAGTCCGTATTTCTCAACCAGGTTATACACCATGTCCCACTGGCCACCGTCTGAGACGATGTCTCCAAGTAGCCTCTGCACAAGACGGCTATCAAGGTCCTCTTTGGCCGTTTGGACTATCTGCTCGAGGAACCAGTTGGCTTTTTCGAGCTTGTCCCAGTAGAAGAGATATGCTTGAGATAGCTCGAATGATTCCAGGTTATAGCGCTTCATGAGCGCTACTCGAAAGACATTTGTAGAGGCGAAAAGCCAGCAGCGTCCACTGGATCGTTGGTTGGTAATAGGATCGCCTTCAAAGGGTATATTGATATTGAAGACATGCTGGTCCGCAATCTTTGTTGATTGCAAGGTGAGAGCCTGTCGAGGATCGGACGAGCTCAACGTTGCATGTGCTAGCCTAAGCAATGTAATTTTTTTTGTTTGTTAGCATAAGATATATGTATGTTTATTAATGATATGACGCCGCTTGATACTTGACTTGTATTACTTTTCGACTTGGAGAAGGGGCGTTTGTGTCTGTCGCTCACCTATTCTTGGGATCTCTCATTACATGATCGAGCCACACTTCAAGTGATGATATAGGTAGGCCCTCAGGCTCCCGACTAATTTGTTGACCAACAACCTTCTCAGCGTCGCCACTAATCTTGACGTATTCGTCTTCCATTTCAAGGCTGCGGAGACGCTCCAATATGAGCTTCTCGCTGTCCACGATGGTGGATGATCTGGACTGCTGGCCACCCATTATAATGATTCAAATGAAACCTTTTCTTCCGCTTTGCCGAGCGTTATATCAAAATATAGATATAGATATAGATATCTAATGCTATTGGATTTATGAGTTGAAAAGACGTTTGAATAATGCTTTCAAGGAATTGTGCTTGCGTATGCCGGCTTGCTTTTACCCGAACCCCCCCTCACCATTTCCCCTCCCTTTGTACAAAGTACTTTTGTACAGGTCGTGATTATGCAACAGTTCTGTCGGCAATATTCCTACTGGTCCTTCTGACACACCACCCTACTTTAGTGATGCTCTTCTACTTGTCGCGACTGGGATCAACCCTTCGCGTCCTCACAACGCACCTGCTTTGTTGATGCTGTAGAAAGAGCAGTACAAGTTTGAACTTGGTCAACAAAGACACCGTCAGCTCTCACAAAATAGCCATTCTTTCAGCGTGAGCGCATTGCCATACAAATCTTTTATGGGCATAGTGACGACTACTTCATATTACACGGTGAACAAGTAAACACACTACTTTTATACTGGATCAATCGTAATTCAATACAACGGCATTACACAAAACCATCTTAATTACAGTGCGGCATATGGTAGATCTTATCTACTAGGCACTCCGCCTCATTTCCAAAGTACATCCTATCCTTATCCAAAAAAATAGCAAACACTCATTCCACACCTCCAAACCTATGGCCAATTTTCATACTATCCAGACTAGAACCAAGTCTAGAAAATCCATAGGAATGGATGAAACCCCCTTATAACAAAGTAAATTATGCTTACAAGCGGGAGCCGTGGACGACCTTCATCTCGACAGCGAGCTCACGACCGCCATCGTTGAGAACAAGGACACGGACGCTGCCGCGACCAGACTCGAAAGCCTGCTGGAGACGGGACCAAAGGTTAGACTGGTCAATGACAGACAGACCCTGCTTAACATCACCGGTCTCGGTCATGGCAGTGACATAGCCATCAGCCATGTCCAAGACACGGTACTGCTTGAAGACAGGACCGAGCATAGTCTGGACAACAATGCTGGGAGCAGGGTTGGCAATGAAGGAGGACTCCTCGTGCAACTGCTTGGTGAAGAGATCAACACCAAGGTAGCGGTATTGGCCAGTGGCAGAGGAGGTCGAGATGCGGATGACCTGGCATGGTCGACCCTGGAGCATCAAGAAGTCACCCAGACGAATGTGATTGCAGGGGATGGACACAGTGTTAGTCTGCGAATCAGCAGCGGGAGCTGGGCGACGCGAAGAATTAGTATCTTGGTGGACGTCAACATCTGTAATAGTAGTGTTATTATGATTGTGATGATGATGATGGTGGTGATGAGAATGTGGGAGCAACTTGTCCACAGCTTTTGCCACGCCTGAGCGAATGGAATGGTAAGAGCCTACCGGCGACACGCGTTAGCGTACGCTTGCACGCGACTGGTGAAAAAAAAAAAAAACATAATGAGAGTTAGTATTGCTTACCCTCTTCGTCGAAGTAACCCATCTTGGATGATTGTTTGGAAGGATACGGAGTAGATTCTCGAACTTCCTCAGTGATCTTAATCTCCTCTCGGAACTTAGGACGAGTGACAGAAAGACGCTCGTCAACAATGGACTCGTTAACCTTTTCGGACTTGTGTCGGTGACGACGAACAGGAACGAGTTCTAGACCGGTAGAGCTCTGAGGTTGAGGACGGAAACGTTCTCGGTATTCACGCTCAGCAACGTCAATGGGATTGGAGAAAGAGTGGCGAGATTTTTTATCAACCTGAACCTGAGTCTCAGTGTAGTCGCGAGGTGGTGGAATAGATCTAAAAGTATTCAAGTTAGTTGGAGCGATTCCCTTTTGTGCTTGAGCTTCCTTCGTCTCTGGGCCAACACTTGTGGGCCCTATAACCCCTGAGCCGGGATAAATAACATGGTTGGGAACCCTAGCTGAGGCCTCCCCCCGGCTGTCAGCTCCCCATAATGAGCTCCGCCGCCTCCTCATTCGCATTCACATCTCCACTGGCTATTGACGCGTTCTAGAAGCCGAGGCAAAATGCTGTGAAATACGAAAGGGGTGCAATTTCAGACCTTCTGAATGAAGGTCCGCGTATTTATCTCCCGTTTGTATGGCCCATAATAAGGAGCTGAAAAAATTGAAAATGTGCAAACTCACCGGAACTCTTCCTTCGCGAAGCGTTCGGATTGGCGGGAACCGGGACGGCGGTGACGTTCTTCCTCACGCGTAATAAGGACCTCTTCTTCAGGAGGAGGAGCAAAATCGGCGTTGATGGGGAATGAAGAGTGTTGACCCTCCCGTCCGGCTGGCTTCTTTTGAGGGAGGGTGAGTTGAACCTCCTCGTGAGTACTGACTTTGGTTTGAGGGCGTGCTTCGTTGTCCTTGTAAGTGGACGGGAAGATACTAAAGGGCACGGGAACTCGGGCTTCAAAGTCCAGGTTGACGGCTTGCGCTGGCGCGAGAGAATCTTCTCATACAACCTTCCGTATCACGAAAGGAAGATAAGAAGGATCCTCAAGCTTCTGTTCCTAGAAACAAAAGTCGAAGAGAAAGAGAAAGAGAGAGAGGGGGATTAAAGTCCTCTGAGAGTCTTTTCTTTCTTGTCTTTTGTTTCTGGCGGGAGATTGAGATTAATTGGAGGGAAAGAATGGCAGATCAGAAGCAGACGACGCTCGATGGTTTTTGAGGTCGGGGGACAGGCTTCCGATTGTGGGCGTGCTTGCTGTGTTGCGTTGCCAAGGAGGGTAAGCCTATCGGCCCTCCATGTTTACCTGCCACCAGAGCTGGGGATGTTATTGTTTATTCTCGTCACAAGCGGCTTAGTGCTGTCGTATCCTAGCCTCTCGTCTCCGCCAATGTCTCCACATTCAGCCAACCTCATCCAACTTCCCTGCAAGCTTTGCGAGCTCAGCAAGCATCTCGTCCACTGGTTTCTCGAGGCTGCGTCTCAGGCGTGCTAGAGTCTCCAGTCGCCAGTGGGCTCCTCGGACATGATGCTGCAACCCAGCGGTAAGCGGATGGGACCAAAAGCGACCAAGCTCCCCAGCCTCCTTGCTTCCCTGCCTCCTTGCATCCCCCTGAATCGGCCGCTGATTGACCAGTCAAACTCCGCGATTGATGTTCATGGCTAATATGCCACTAGTAATGTAGTAGTAGCGGTAGCTCTCCACAGCGTGGTCTGCTACAATTCGGTTTTGTTTTTATTTATTTTTAAGCGCGACTGTGCCTTTTCATTTTCGGCCAGCCTTATGTTTTTGGCGCAACTGGTTCCTGACCTAGAGCTCGGTTTCCAGCCTCGTCGGCTTATTGCCGTGAAGTAAAACTCGAGCGAGAGAGGTTGGGAGCAACCATGCTGTGCCATTGAACCCCGTATGGCGCCACCGGAAAACCCTTTCTGGCTTATCATGGAGGGTTGGCTGCGTCCGAGCTGATGTTGCGTCTTGCTCATAGTTTATCCCCCTTCGCCAATACCATCTGTAGGAAGACTATCAGGCACCCACTTTTTGTGATGCACTTGCAGTCTTAGCTGCAGCAGTGCGAAAACAGATGGCTGGGGCTGCTCTCGATCTTCGTGCTCTGAGCCACTATTGTTTGATGGGCTTTGGGGCTGGACGACCGTCGCTCTTCGGGGAGCTGCGTAGGCTAGGCCGTCATTGGTCAACTTAACGTTGCCCAGCCCGCTTGATACTTTGGTTTGCTGCACGTAAAAGACGTTGCCTACCACACCCGTAATGATATCGTGGAATCCCGTCATTGGGCTGGTGCTGTTTCAATGCTAATGCAGCAGGATAATTACATGTAGCGGCCCTGCACAAACGAACGCTGTAGCACCCGAAATTGGTGGCTGGGTAGTAAGAAAAGCTAGACCGGTCAGATTATTCGAGAGAGAGGGGGCCTGGCCTTAGTACACGAAGTAAGGACCACAGATAGAGCTGCCTGGCTCGGTCCTCCAGTCGCGGGCCAGGCCTCGGTCCGCTTTTTGCGCCAGCTCATTTCCCTCTTAGTCGGATATATGACGTTCCCATGGGAATTGCAGTGGCTCCTTGTACTCAATCTATGACAGACAGATCTGCTCCGTACAAGTAAAGTATGGCTTTAAGCCCCCTCTGTCAGCTGTCCCTGGTTTGCTCTCATGTTTATCCTAAATACCTCCTAGTAAAGGTATCAACATGGATCCTGTGGACATCGATATCTCGTGCCGTTGTTGTGCATAACAATGCTTGAGCTTGATTGCCTTCCCGCTGCATCTCCACCACTATTATCTTGGTTGCTGGGACGACATTTTGATCAGAGGCCCTGGCTCAAGTTGATCCTGGGGGAGGGGACAAGGATACTCTTTGTGTTCCAAAGTGCCTAAGTAGGAAGTATTGTAGTACGGAGCACGGAATAGTTTGTATCAGACACAACAAAAATGGCAGGGAAGAGGACCGTGCTGCGACGCGTCTTGATCGCGAATCGCGATGAATGGGGGTGGGCCGAAGGTGAGCGGTCCAATAGTTTCGCGTTCAATTGCATTATGAGATGGACGCAGCGGGTCCAATCATGGTCGCATGTGTGCCTCGGCTGCACAGGAGATGGTTCGAATTGCTTCAGCTGCTGACTTTCCCCCAGATAATTTTTTTTGTTGCACGGAGAAGCCTTGTTCATCGTGTTGGAGCACCTGTCATATCAATTAAAGATTGGCGGCCGCGTGGCCTAATGGCTAAGGCGCTAGATTTCGGTTCAACGAGATCACCTTCTCTAGAGATTCCAGGTTCGACTCCTGGCGTGGTCGATTTTTTTAATCTATTTTTATTAATCTTACTCTGTTTTCTTTCTGATGTGTTTTTATTTTGCTACTATAGTTTATGGTTATTAATTGCTGAAGTACTCGTATGTACTCCATACTTCGAGAAAATTAGTCCGACAACGCCCTTTACTAATACTACCCAGCCACCTGTTTGACAATTATGTCCATATTAGGTAATTCCTAGTGTTCCTCCCTTCGTGTCTTACTTTTGTATGAGGATGAGAGTCTCATCTTTTGCAGGCTAATTTCTCAGCTGCATGGTTTGACTAATAATATTATTCGTAAGCTAGGCTTCATCCTAATTTCGAGGCAGATGGTTTTGGCTTGGTTGTTTTCTGTAGTTGCATGTGTTCGACGAGCGAGCCACAAATCAACGTTGGCTGGTAGGTATGAAGCTATGCTTGGTCTGCTGTGATCGCCCTCTTAACAGTTTAGAGTTCATATTTTAGTAGCTGGAAGATTTTTGGCTTCCTTTAACAATTAGCATTCACTAATTTGTTATCATATAGTATATGTATATACATGTAGTAGTAATATCTTTCTCTCTAATGGCGAGAGTGAGCTGCCAGATTTATGCTTTACTTCAGCAATCCTATTGTGCAAACAAAGCCACGTGATATCCAAAGCTTGTGGCGTCACAGCTTGGAAAGGCTGCCCCGCGGCCAACCAAGTGCCCCACGTTAACCAAATAATGACTTTCGCACCAAGCTTTCCATATTTGGTCTTGTGTGTGCGCGAAGCACTTTTATCAACATGAAGCAGAGATTTTCATCTTTGGATGTCAAGGTACTTGGAATTTTGTCTACTAAAAAGACTGGACTTTGGAAACGTCTACTAACCACTCTTGCATCAGGTCATTGCGCATGAGCTCCAAGAGAGCTTAGTGACTCTGCGACTAGCGAATGTCTATGATCTATCCTCCAAGATACTGCTCTTAAAATTTGCGAAGCCGGATAATAAAAAGCAATTACTCATAGACAATGGATTTCGCTGCCACTTGACTGATTTTGCCCGAACAACTGCTGCGGAACCCTCTGCCTTTGTGGCTCGGCTACGCAAATATCTCAAAACTCGGCGGGTGACATCAGTTGCACAAGTGGGAACAGACAGAATCCTCGAATTTCAGTTTAGCGATGGTCAATATCGTCTGTTTTTAGAGTTTTTTGCAGTACGTCGCGTGCAAAATGCCAAGTATGCTCCTTGAAGAAGATGGGGACTAATCCAGCTTGCTATTTAGAGTGGAAACATAATTCTCACTAGTGCCGACTTGAATATATTGGCTATTTCTCGCAATGTTGGCGAGGGAGATGGACAAGAGCCCCAACGGCTTGGGTTGCAATATTCCCTAGAGAATAGACAGAACTTTGGCGGTATTCCTGCATTAACGAAAGAAAGGATAAGGGATGCTCTCAAGACCGCTGCAGACAAGGTCGAGGCGAGCACCGTGGCTGGTTCTTCCTCGGGAAAAAAGGTTAAAAGTAGACCTGGTGGCGATTTGCGAAAAGCTCTGGCGGTTTCTGTAACGGAGCTGCCCCCTGTTTTGGCTGAGAATATCCTTCTGGAGAATAATTTTGATGTAACCGCCAAACCAGCCGATGTGCTCAATGACGAGTCATTACTGGATGAATTAGTCAAACACTTGTTTGAAGCCCGCAATGTTGTGGAGAATATTACCACGTCTGCTACTTGTACAGGCTACATTTTCGCCAAGAAAAGAACAAATCCTTCAAGCGGATCAGACGAGACGGGTCAGGTATTGAAGCATGATGGGTTGCTTTATGAGGATTTCCATCCGTTTGTTCCACAAAAGTTTAAAAATGACCCTTCAATTCAAACATTGGAGTTTGAAGGCTATAACCGAACGGTCGACGAATTCTTTTCATCTTTAGAAGGTCAAAAGTTAGAGTCTCGCCTTGTTGGAAGAGAGGATGCTGCCAAGAAGAAGCTCGAGGCAGCGAGACATGAGCAGGCAAAACGAATCCAAGGGTTGCAAGATGCGCAGACGACGAATCTCCGCAAAGCAGCAGCGATTGAAGCCAATATGGAGCGTGTGCAGGAAGCCATGGATGCGGTGAATGGTCTTCTTGCTCAGGGAATGGACTGGATAGATATTGGGAAGCTCATTGAGCGAGAAAAGAAACGGCAGAATCCAGTTGCCGATATCATCAGCCTCCCTCTAAAATTGGCAGAAAATACAATTACGCTCCTCCTCGCAGAAGAAGAGTTTGAGGAAGACGGCACGGAAGAAGACAATCCGTTCGAGACCGATGACAGCGATTCGGAGGAAGAGCAGACGGAAGCCACCTTTGCGAAGGACAAGAAAACTGATAAACTTCTCACGGTTGATATAATTCTTAACGTAAGCCCTTGGAGTAACGCAAGAGAATATTATGAGCAGCGAAGGTCAGCTGTCATGAAAGAGGAGAAGACTCAGCTGCAAGCAGCTAAAGCCATCAAAAGCACGGAGCAAAAAGTTGCAGAGGATTTGAAAAAAGGTCTCAAACAAGAGAAAGCTCTTCTACAGCCCATCCGGAAACAAATGTGGTTCGAGAAATTCATTTGGTTTATTTCTTCTGACGGGTATCTGGTCATTGGAGGAAAAGACCCTCAACAAAGTGAAATAATATACAAGAAATATTTGCGGAAAGGAGACATTTACTGTCACGCAGATATACGTGGTGCTGCGAGCATTGTGATAAAAAACAATCCAAATACACCAGATGCCCCTATTCCTCCTGCAACTCTGTCCCAGGCGGCATCACTGTCAGTATGTTCCTCGGACGCCTGGGATTCGAAGGCTGGGATGGGCGGTTGGTGGGTTAATGCAGATCAAGTATCCAAGTCGACCACTTTAGGAGAAATTATGCCGGCCGGAAACTTCATAATTCAAGGAAAGAAAAACTATCTTCCTCCTACCCAGCTTTTACTTGGTTTGGGATTTGTATTCAAAATCAGTGAGCAGAGCAAGGATAAGCATTTAAAGCACCGAATTCATGACGAACGATCTTCGTCAGCTGCAGAAACTACGACTGTGGATGAAAATGAGGGTTTATTAGTCGACAAGGATGATGAACGATCCAATGACTCGGAGGACTCGGGTGATGATTCAGAGGGAAATCAACCCAGCTATGGAAAACGAGTCAACCCTCTACAACCTTCTGGAAATGAAGATGACGCCACAGACGACGCAGTAGACAAGATGTCAGCCGTGAAGATTAGTGATCAATCCGAAAGCAATAAGACCGCCACGTTACACGCAGACGCAATTGAGAAGGAGGAAAAAGACGCAGAATTAGATGAGGACGATGATAACGATGATAACAACGAGGGAGATGAGCCAGAGCCTTCCGAGCCGGCTTCTGAAATTTCCGAAGCACCTACCAAAGCTTCTGACCTTGCTTCATTTACTACAGGAGCCTCGGATACTACAAAGAAAGGACCTCCAAAACGCGGGCAGAAGAGACGAGCGAAAAAGATGGCTGAAAAATACAAAGATCAAGATGAAGAGGATCGTGTCAGAGCAGAAGCTTTGATAGGAGCAACGGTAGGACGACAGAGGGCCGAAGCAGAGGCTGTCGCGAAAGCCCAGCGTCTTGCTGAATTGGAAGCTATGAAAGAGCGCCGGCGAGCCCAGCACGAACGAAAGCAGAAAGAAGCAGCGGAGCAAGAAGAGATTCGTCGTGCAATGATGAATGAGGGCCTGGATGTGCTAGAACCTGATGAAGTAGAGAAAATGACGACCCTGGATACCTTAGTCGGCCGGCCGCTGGCTGGAGACGAAATTATGGAGGTTATTCCTGTTTGTGCGCCTTGGAATGCCCTTGTTCGATTCAAATACAAAGTCAAGATGCAGCCCGGCTCAGTGAAGAAAGGGAAAGCGATCAAGGAGATTTTAGAGCGACTGAAGACCGACTCTGCGAAGAAAGGTGTGATAGACGAGACGGCGAAAGATACGGAAAAGATGTGGCCAAGGGAAGTTGAGCTTATCAAGGCGCTTAAGCCAGAAGAAATCGTCAACTGTGTGCCAGTCAGCAAACTAAGAGTCATGCTGGCCGGAGCGAGTGGAGGAGGCGGTGGGGGAGGCAAAGGCAAAGGTAGCCAGAAAGGCCAAGGGAAGGGAAATAAAGGAGGAAAAGGCTCAAAGAAGTAGTTTTGTATAAAGGAGAGTTAACCGAGCAGAAGGTTGAGATCTTACGACTGTAAAACATTGTACGAAGTAGAACAAACTTATGTAGAGAGTTGTTGTATTTCATAATGACATGTCGTGCTAATCCCTAGCCTAATCTTATTCAAATATACTCAGCCAAGTACAGAGGCTATATACTACTATATAACATTTATCGAGTTGCCTCCGGCCTCCTTTCCATCCGTCGCACATCATTCGGCATCCGAGCAATGCAAAGCTCACTGCAAAACAGACCCCATTCACCACTTGTGGCCTCGCGCACGGCGTCTTGCAAATCCTGGCCGTAGCGCTCGCGATAGGCCTTCTTTACTTCCTGCATGTGGAAAGGGTCCCAATGGAAGCGGACGAGACGCGAGATGAGCAGTTCTCGGCGCATGTGATCTTTGCGCGAGGCAGTGAGAGCGTGTTGCAGAAGCAGAGCATCTCGTACTGGGCGGTTGATGACACCGTTGAGAATGTGTGCGAGGAGTTCGCCCTGGTTTTAAAAATTGTCAGTCATTACATTCTTTTTCTTCATCTTTTTGTATTTTCTGAGAAGGATGGCTGGGTGATATGTGGAAAGTCTTTGTGTAAAAAAAAAAAAGAAGGGGAAAAAAAATTTCGGCTTGATGAAGACGTACCACAAGGTTGCCGCTTTTCTTGAGCGCATCACGGGCGAAGTTGCTTCGGTAGTGGTGTTCATATTCTTTGAGAACGGAGCGCAGATGACTATCACTCCGCTGAACAACGATAGAAATCATTAAAGTCTCTCCTCCCTTCTCGGATTTGACTGCCTTATATAGGTCATCGACATCCTGATCTACAAGCTTGTAGTCGGCCGGCAGCCTGCGGCCTTCGTAATCATATTCCTCCATGCGGCGCTCCTCCAAGACCATCAACACAGCCTTTTTGAATTTGTCTTCTTTCAACTCTGTCTTCATGCACTTGGTCAGGCTATTATCATACTTCTTGTCGGAAAAAGAATCTTTGATGCGGTGAATCTCTTCGTTTGTGCGTCCCATTAGCGACTCAATCAGCAGCTCTCGTCGGGTTTTGTCTCCCTGATACCAGAAGTTGGCCCAGTAGGACTCACTCTCCCATTGTCCGAGGGCGACGGCGTAGCAAGCCTTCATGAGAATGGGATCTTCATCCTTGAGACGGGCGCGAATATGCTTGGCGATATTAACACCTTTACGGTCTGTGCCCGTCTTTACTATGTTTTTGTATTCTGCACGGAGCTCCATAACCTGCTCATGGGAGAGGCTGGGGAGGATTTCGATGAGCGGCGCCACGTCGGGTTTATGGGTACCCTTTAAAGCTTGAGAAAGACGGAACGCAATATCCTCCGAATCATAGAAGCGAGCTCGCCTATTGAGCCTGGTGGAGTCCAGTTCTAACTCTGAGTCTGGTGGCATAAAAGTATCTACGACCCTCGAGAAGTCTGCTGGATGCTTGGATGCAAGAAGCAAAGGCGAAGGCATGGGCGAGCAGTTCTGATACGTTCCATGGTACGATTCAAGGAGCGGAGAGGCCGGCGCACTGGATAGTGAAAGGTTTGTAGTCCGCCCGGTGTTGACGGTTAGATTAGCCATGCGGCCGGTAGGCGGCCGAGGAGACCTATCTCTTGAGCCTCCTCGCCCATCTCTTGACCGTGAGCGGGACCGGTCTCGACTAGCAGCGTCCACAGTCAAGGTATTGGAACGTCGGTGAGACCTGCTGTGATCATCACGATCGGAGTCGGAGTGTTTTTTTCTGTCACTTCCGAGATCATAGGATTTGGAGCTGTGATGGTTGCTGCTTCGTCCTGTTGGCGACTGACCGTAGGCCAAATCCTCGTCATCCTCACGTCGACGGCTATACTTTTGAGGTAGAAATTTGAACTTGTCTTCTTCTGGGAAAGCTCCCGGAAGATGGCCGCCGCTGGTGCGATAGGGCGAGTCTTTTGGAGGCGAGGCTGTACGGTAGACTGGACGCCCATCACGGTCTTTGCCGCCCTCTGCTGGGTACGGTGGACGACTGCTAGATGCATCCCTGCGATGACTGGATCTGTAACGACCATCCAAGTCGTCCTCAGGGTAGCCATAGCTGGACTCTCGCGAGTCACCGTACGTAGGCCTTTGTGGCTCCTTGGGTTCTTCAATAAATCGCCCGTCGCGGGACCTCGACCTAGCTCTGGGATTGGTAATCGAGGACAAAGATATGGTTGCGCCTGGATGATCCATGGTCGCTAAACTTGACCGCCGGGTGGCGTCGCGCGGTAGGGAATTGGGTTTGAGATTGGAAGGGAAAAAGCGGCCCGTTGGTCGGGGCAAATAAGGTACCGATAGCTTGACAAAGTCCCGACAAAATCAAGACTGAGCACTAGCAGAAAAGCACCGCGTACAACAACGACGCTGGCGATGATGATGATGAAGGAGGAAGAGAAGGATGGGCTGCTCTCCATCTATTTATTTACTTCCACTTCTAATAGTAATAGGTCCAGCGATCCTAGCCGTGGAATAGCAGGCCATAATGGGCCATAATACGGGTCACCTGCATACGCGCTACGCCGTACACTGGTTAGAGCGCTGAGCTCCTCCTGCAGGTATCTAAGGCCGGCTGTCCAGCTGAGCGCTATGAACTCCTCTACTAGATGTTAAGTACCTCATGTAGGTATAATGAATGTAAGGTAAGGTAGGCTTTTATATTGTTCTATCAAGCATGTCGTGTTGAAAAAAAGAGCCACTATCAATATATAGTAGGCTTTGTTTTATGTGCCCACGTATTAGATTCGCATCCCAACAGCACTGGTATAGTACAATAAATAGAGTAAATCACCCATTTAGCACGGGGTTCGCGTGTATGGAGTGCTCCATATAATATGGATGTCTTCTGGTTCGGCGGCTCAGCCAGCCCCCAAAGATTGAACTAAGGGACTTGAGCCAATCGAAGGAACGAGCATTTGGTGGAGGGCGTGTCTGCCTTGCCAGCCCTATGAAAAGGCGTTCTTATCTATGAATTGAGTCCGTTTTAGCATGAACTTTTACAGAGCCTCAAAACGGTACGGAGTCTCAAACAGTACAGAGTAAGTACATTTACTTTGCTTGCCACATGATCGCCGCTATTTGATTGTAGACACCTCGGCTTCTCCATTACAATATAGTATTTCATAATGCTATCTAGTATTATTACGTGTACGAAGTACATGAGCCTGGGAGTACGTACCCTTGGAGTTTACCTGCACCATTATCAATGCACCTTATACAGGATATTATTACTTTATACTAAGTACTCTCGATTCGGATCACATTCAAAAAAGCAGCCATTAGACCACACCCTGTAAACAAAAGCTGGAAAATGGCCGATCATCTCAGGTATCCAAATAATTTACTGGTTTGTATAGGTAGATTTGAGGCGGCCGTCATTCTAAACTCGACTCGTTGGGCGCTCTGTCTCCTCGTTGGAAGATATACAGCGCCTCATCTTTGCCTGCAAAGCTCGGCAGAGGAATCTGCACCACTTTCGTCCATTCCGTGTGCTCTCTCTCCATAAAAATATCCATCGTCATGCTCTTAAAGCCTGTGTATCCGTTCATGTTCTGCGTTCCCACAACCGCAATTGTGTCTCCTTGAAAAGCACTGATGAGGCCCCTCGTGAAGCTGCCATCCGTGCCTCCCCCGATACCTCCTCCGACAACGGGATAGACTAATAGTAGGACTACATCTTTACCATTTCCGTTCTTTCTCAGCCATTTTACCCCATCCAAGATGACTGTATCGTTGACCCAATTGACCCTCCATTCGCTTTGCATGTTATCCACCGGATGAACCGTCAATCCGTACCGCCGAAGCAAAAAAGTCCAGTATCCGTTTCCCGAGCCTATATCCGCAATGGGCCGGCCGTCTGCCAAGATCCTCAACATTTCCAAGCTCTCGTGTGATGGTGTAGCACAGCCAAAGTGGTGCATGAAAATAGGGAGGACATGATGACTTGTCGCAACCCTTTCGGATGACGCGCACGGTCCGCACCACTCCAGAGTTCGGCAAGACCAGGCCCAAAAGTCGAAATATGGGTTTTGACTGGGCAGTTGCTTGGACTTGGGGATGACCAGCTTGTGTGAGAGTGCTGAGTGGATATATCGCTTCTCTGCGATATGGGCTGCAACCTCGGAGCGGATGGATACCTTCTTTGCATTCGTCTCAAAGTTTTTGAGAGCAGAAGCCGTGGCTGTAGAGGGGCTGAATATGGATATGTATGCCTCGATATCTGATAGCGGCGGAGGGTCTCTCTGGACAACTATTTCAGCTAACTCGTCCCATGGATTTCAAGGGGAGAAAGTAAAAAAAGAAGAGTATCGGCTTACAGGTGAGCCATCTTCACTACGATACCATGTGTGCAAGCCATTGACGCCACCTAGTTGGACAACTCTCTGCACCTCGGCCAGTTTGACACTTGTCATGGCATGATACGTGTAAGTATCCCTCTCGGGTAGATCAAGCAAGACGCGGCTGGCGTTGTACAAATCATCCTTTGCCAAGAACTCTTGAGTCTGGGTGAGTCGCGGGCCATCTTGGATGACCTGATCTGGGGCAAAGGATGGACTGCCGACGCAGTAAGGAGTTTTTGCAGCGGGGCGCGATATCGACATGGATGAGCGATTAATGTATTGTTACGAGATACGATGCATAGATCTTGAAATCGAGTGACAAAGGTGGGAAAAAGAGAGAAAGTTATAAGCCAAAAGTCACATAGTTGTTTGTACTTCTCTATTCTTCCCAGCTAGATATCGCCGATTGCGAAGGTCCGATAAAAAGTGGACCTCTACCTGCTTGAGAATGAGAGCTCATTCTCAAGACTGAAAGAACATATCAAATTCATGATTCAATATTCCGAGGGAATACTTAGGGGTTTTTTTTTTTTTTTCATTCAAGAAATGGTGCGAACCTCAAGATCTTGTTTTGTAATTTACATGAGAGATTTGAGATGAGATGAGATAAATGATGCCTATGAACATTGGCATTCTCTCACACTCTCACTCTCACTCTCACTCTCACTCACACTCACACTCACACTCACAATCTCACTCACTCTCACTCGCACTCTCACTCACTCTCACTCGCACTCTCACTCACCAACACGCCCACTAACTCACCCACCAACTAACTACTCAAGGCCCACTGCTACCAAACACCCTTGCTAGCTACAATCTGGAGTCTGATAAATAAACAGACGCTATTTCGACCACCTCCCCTTTGATGAATAGTTTCAATCCTTGAATTGTAATACAGAGTAAGGTTGGTTGGCTCAAAACATCAGAAAGTGGGTAGGATGATGCATATTCTGTCGCACTGCATATGTATGGGAGATCACCGTGTTAAATGAGACAAAGGCATCGGATAGAGAGCGTTGGTCTGAATACTACGGAGTACTGGCCCGTGACAAGGAATGACATTTAAAAGAAAAAGATTGCGGAATGCCAACCACATTGAGATTCATTGTGAGATGACCTTGAGCTGAAGAATACGGTAGGTGTTTACTGATTGGACCTGGGAAATTTCATTTTGTCTCGGAAGATGCGTGTTCTTCGTGCTCGTGAAGGTTATTGGCATTCTCAATAGCGACACGTCAATTTTTGGCAAACTGTTGGCTGCGAGCAATTATAACAAAAGGGGGCGGAAAATGAAAAAGAAGACAAGAAAAGAGAAATAAAACAAAACATAAGGAGGTTAGGTACTCTTCTTTTTCTATTCTTATATTTTGTAATAAATGACACTTGACAAATTTGCCTTCATTATCGTGTACAAGTACGAGTATGGCTTCAACAAGGGGGGAATGCGCTTTCTAGCTGTTGGGCTAATCGCAGATCTAAGTGTGACGGCGCATGGGGGATATTAAGTGGCACCCCCCAAGCCTTGGGCCCGCAGGCTCCCGTGCACCGTCTGCTAATCTAAGGCCTTCAGCTTCTATTGAATTTTAGGTACTCCGTAGTATACAAGTAGGTATAGGGCCTCGGCGACTTAGTAATGAATCTGTACCTATTAGGTACTAAGGAGGAGGAGGAGGTAACTAGGTATACGGAGTACGTACTTTGCCTTTAGATCGTGGTGACCCTGTTCAAACTCGTTATTCTAACTTGAATCGACTACTATCTTGGGCATTTGCGATCTCTCTTTTCTCTTTCACTTTCTTATCTTTTTAATCCTTGTCCTTTCCGCTCTGTTTCTTCCACCTGGTCAACCGACTTTCCCCCACTACCTACCCCCCCGCAAAGATATCATGCGTTGCACCTATGATTGGAATAATAAAACCAGTTTAAATTGATTGTTTCCAATACCCCAATACCGGTAGCTCTGGCACAATTTGACTTTCTCCTCAAATACCTCTGAAATTCCTCAAAACAAATCTCAATATACGACAGTCTGGTGGCTACTTTGTACCACAAGGTTCAGGTTCATTGATTTTGCCCAGCGCAAGTGGTCGCCGAGACATTGCGGCTTTCAGTTTCCCGAATGAGGACGATTTTCGTATTTTGCCGAATGAGAGCGGTACCAACGTATAATCATTAACTTGATTCTCAAAAAGGCTTCGCCACCAAGCAATCTGCTTCGCGCAACCCCTGCCGCAGTCGCGTCTTTTTGACTTTTCCATCTTATGAGCTCTACGGAGTATATTCTAGTCCAATCAAAGGCGGGTATAGATAGACTATCATCCATCTTTTTGCCATGGACAAATATCTGCAAAATATCCTAAAGAAAACGTCTCATAAGACAGCTTCTCCCAACAATGGAGGGATGGATGCTGCTAGCCACCCAGTCACACCCCCAAAGGCAGATGACAGCATCATAGCCAATACCAGCAATGATGATATACATGGCGAATCATTACCTCGAGATCCTACGACCTCACAGTCCCATTCATATCCCGCCTATAAACAGCAGGCTTCGCAAATGGCTGGCACCAACCAGGAACTAAGGAACAAAACAAATGGACAAGAATACCAAGATAGACGGAGCGAGATTGACATTCCATCTTCAGAATTGCAGAATGAAATCGGAGTGGAATCAACAGTAACTCTAGACGGATCTAGGCCGTTACAGCATGTCGCTAGGGAAGAGTCAATCTGTTCTCCTTTGACCCATCCAAATGGTATCTCTATTTTTCCGGAGCTTTCAGCTTTGGAGCAAGAGGAAATATCCCAAGAAGCTCTTGACCAAGCCGAAGAATTTATCATCGCGGATAGTGCGGATAGTATTGATTCTAGAAACGATGACGGTGAATCGGACGCCGGCTATGACAGTGATGGAGTTAGTTCAGCAAGTACATCGGCCATGTCCTCTGTTCGCGATTACATGTTTGAGAATGGCCGGCGGTATCATCGATTTCGGGAGGGCAGTTATAACTTTCCTAACGATGATGTGGAACAGGAGAGAGAGGATATGAAGCATGCTATGGTCAAGTTGCTATGTAGTCAGAAATTACACTTTGCTCCAATTGGCAACCACCCACAAGAAATTCTCGATATTGGAACAGGGACAGGCATCTGGCCGATAGAAAGTAAGTAATTGGAATTCTTTTTCTTTTTCTTTTTCCTTTTCAATTTTTTTGGGTCATGATTTTCCCCTCTACTGGTTATCTGACTGCTCAACAACCAGTGGGCGATAAATATCCCAGCGCTCATATTCTTGGAATCGACTTGTCGCCCATTCAACCCGACTGGTTACCTCCCAATGTTCGATTCATGGTCGATGACGTGGAGTCACCGTGGCTGCATCCTCGAAATCATTTCGACTACATTCATTCTCGTCACACCGTGATGGCAGTAAGAGATTGGATGAAACTGTTTCGAAGAGCCATAGAGTGAGTTTTCTTTCTTTCTTTCTTTCTTTCTTTCTTTCTTTCTTTCTTTCTTTCTTTCTTTCTTTCTTTCCTTCCTTGGATATAAACAGATTTCTTACGGACATAATAGGCATCTCAAACCTGGAGGTTGGATTGAGCTCCAAGAAATTCACCATACCCCAAGAAGTGCTCTTCCTGACGGAAATGGAGAGATGCCACCTGATCATCCCGTAGCACGCTTTTGGAAACATGTTACAGATGGGCTGAGTGCCCTCGGCGTCGATTTGGATACGGCATCAGATGGAAAATTAGCCAATTTGATGCAGCAAGCAGGCTACACTAATGTTACGGAACGGGTGCTTAATGTGCCCATTGGGACTTGGCCCAAGAATAAAATTCTTAAGACGGTTGGTCTCTACTGGCGGACCATACTGCTGGATGGACTTCAAGCTATTGCTCTGGGACCGTTGACACGGGGCCTGGGATGGAATCGAGAACAGGTCGAAGTACTACTCATAGAGGTTCGACGAGCCTACTTTGACAATGCTCCACTTATGTATATGCCATTTCATGTCATCTACGCACAAAAGCCACAATACGGAATGTGACGTTTGAAGAGAAAACAAAGAAAATGAAAGAAAGAAAGAAAGAAAGAAAGAAAGAAGTAAAGAAGAGAATACGGCAGCTAGCTAAAGGGAACAAATTTAATGTTGATTCAATTGCCTGTGATTTAACTGGCAAGATAATATAAATATATTACGATGATGAGGCACTTCATTATACTACGCACTAGTATTACCTCCATACTGATCTTGACCTATTTCGTTTTGTCTGCGGAGAAGCCCCTGCACTTCATGTTGATATACCAATACAAGTATGTACTTTGCAATGGCAACACTTTGTGAGAGAGGCCAATGGATGCAAGTGGAAAATGATAGATTAATTTTGTTCATTTGACACAGCATGAGGTCAGGGATGGCGTGAGGAAGACAAGTTAATGTAAGTGCAGGCTTGATATACGAATTGACCAACGAGAGCACTTGTCCGTGATCCACATCACCTCTTATGACTTACCGAACAGGAACATGCCCGAGACCAAAAGGTCGCCTTTACGGCCAAGACTGCACATCTAGGCCGCAATTTTTAGCGTCTCGTGTAATCTTGAGCTGCGCGTCTCTCTACTCTGGGAGTAACACCATGAGCAAAAACACATGTCCAGCAAATAGGATTTGCAGCCTCGTAAAAATAATATGATTCTGGTATCCATAGGCCCACAGCACCTCTCCTCGGGATAAGTGGTGGTGGGGGGGGTTGAACCAGCTTTCCCGTGGTGTCCGTCCTGGTGAGGACGCCTTGGCTTTAGAGACGCATGTACTCCGTAGACGGAAACTTCTTGTACGGACGAACCGAAAGCTGAAAAAAGCGGCTGGAATCCAAATACTACAAGCAGTAACCTGGCATGCGCTAAATATCACACTATTCAAATGGTGATGAACACTAGCTAAAAGCGATTTTGTTTGTCTCTCCCTAATTTTTTCCTTTGTTGTGTCTGTCTGTATTTGCCTAGGAGAAGACTCAGCAGGTCGGTCTATGAATGATACGGAGTAGTGATTGCAAGATGTCAAGACTGGTGATAAGATGCAAGTAACTATTTGATGGACTGTGCTCATGGGTGGCGCTCGGTCCGCAACCCTTTGTCTGTCACTATATAAACAACGCCATGGGCTAAAATAAAATAAAATAAATTGGGACAACGTGAGGAACCAATCCGAAGAGGGATGAAAGCATTGAATGAATATCGATAGACGCACTGGCGGCTTCAAAGCCGTGGTGCTTTAATTACTATATGTAGTGGTACTACTACTACTACTAATAATACTTCTACTTACTACTAATACTTGTAGTAGCGCGATACTGACAGCTTTTTTTTTTGTCCCTCCCTAATCTTTTGGGATGTCTGATCGACAGCTTGAATTTGAAATACTACCTAGTAGTTTGAAAGTATAGTTTAAAGAATGTAGTAAGTAGTCTGTTTGGCTGCTCAGAGTGAAAACCGTTGTAGAGCCGGGAGTAGATAGGAAAGATATTGATATCGTATAGGCAAGTAGCATAAAATCGCTAAGATATAATAAAAGACAAGAAAAAGAAAAGAGAATCAAAGCAGAAATACCTTCCTAGCTGCTCACGGATACAGTGTGGAAGGGGGGTTTTTTTTTTTTTTTTTTTTTTTTTTTTTTTTTTTTTTTTTTTTTTTTTTTTTTTTATATTGATCTGACAGATATTAGCATGAATTTTACGAATCATGACTGACACCGGCGCATCTACAGAGTACAAGGATGCAACACCACGTTCCATGTCATAATCGTGCTTTTCTGTGTCTCCGTAGATGCCCATTTTAGTCTTCCCGGGGTCGCGAAACTGGGATGCTAATGCATGACAAGGGGTCTTTCTTTGTCTTCTTTTCTTTTTCCTTTTCCTTTTTTTTTTTCTCTTAGTCTCTCGGCGACCAGCGGCAGCGGGTTTTTTTTCTCCATCGATGGACCCCGGGCTTAAGGCGGCTTGGTTTGGTTGCGGAGAGTCGTAACGGAGTAGTAGTGACAGCTAAAAAGCTGCTACAGTAGCTGGGGTTCGTTATATTGCTATCAATCTCTGGGTCTCGGAAGCTGGTTACATTTTGCGATACCCTTTTCTTCCTTTTTTTCCATCTTTTAATTTTATTCATCTTTGCTTGTTTTTCTTTTCTTCCTGGGCTTTTCCAAGTTTGATTGAGTTTTCGTTTACCCAACTTGACACTGCTTGCCTGATTGTTTCTGTTATGCTTGTGTGTTATTCGTTATATAACAACCTGCTGATAGTAAATCGAACAACGACAACGACACCACCACGCTTACAGCCAGAGATAAAATTGATAGAAAGACAAAGCCGGTTTGGTACAACTAAAGGTAGATATTTTGTATTTACCTGGTATCTCTCGACAGAAACAGAATACGACACATCATATTGTCTCCCTTTAAGCAGGAAGGGGGTCATAGAAAAGCTCTTTTCCACTTTTTGGTGGTGGTAGTGCTCCCAAGATTTGCCATCTTCAAATGTACGTGGCCTGGTGTCTTCCTTACTGTACCTGTACCTCTCTATACTTGTGCATACTGGTACATGTCACCATCCTTGCAGCCTCTTCCTTTTTGTCGGGTGACGATTCCTTTGTCTTGTTGATTTTATTAAACCGGTTTTTTTGCCGTTTTGAGTATTTTTGCATTTTGTATCTTTTTTTGGTATCACCCTGCCCTGGTCTATGATTAACGGAGGCATTGGATGGGTCAAACCCGTCTGTATAATGTGACGGTGATAACATATGAAAAGCTTTGCTTATGTCTACGTTTGTGGATGATCAGAGTTGCAAGAAACATCAGCCATATTCAGAGGGATTATATCCCGTTTCAAGTGCTTGGGAAGTGGAAGAGGCTTTGCTATTACTACTTGCTTCTTCGGCTCTATCGGCGGTTGGGCCATGCGCGCACTAACACGCACCACCTCCTACCTATGCCTTGATGGACACGATGACAGAAGAGATTGCTTCCACTTTCCGGGGTATAATAGCCGCATGGCGGTGAATCTTAGCTTCCTGCAAGTTTGCGGGTTAGAACGGATTATGTCCTGTTTAGAAGTGTCTATTCCGGGAGCACCCTGAACGCACAGTGATTCTCTGTGTTGATGGAAACTCTCCTCCTATGCCAAACAAAAGGGGAAGCTAGTCTACATAAGTTGTCTTGACTTATATATACCTTACTTCACCAACGCTGAAGTAGTGCGGACCTTTTTTCTTCTTCTAAATTTTCTCAATCATTGTCATTGACTATTATATACATTATATACATCTCTCTCTCTCTCTCTCTCTCTCTCTCTCTCTCTCTCTCTCTCTCTCTCTCTCTCTCTCTTACACACACGCACAGACATACGCACACACACACACACACACACACACACACACACACACACACAAGTATATCTCGATAATAACCTCCCTTGGTTTGCAGCAGCCTCTGAGCACAACAACAATCATAATGGCCAAGCTCCGAGTCCCTTCATGGCTGACTAATGAACGCAATGGGTCGGCATCGAGTACGGATGCCGAAAAGAAAAAAATCAACCGGCGATCTTTGGCTGGCCTCACCTCTTCAAAGTCGAAAGAAGAACCATTACAAAATAATGGGCAAGAACAACGACATGTTGCCATGAAAGAAGAGTCCACAGAGTCTCGCATGCTTGTTCTGGCAGAAACGATCCGCGTTGAAACGGAAAAACTGCAGACGTACCTCCAATCGAACGGCATAGCTCAGCCAGGGCTTGATGCTGATGCACCAGATGACTTCCCTCTTTTGCCGGATGAGATTCAAATTAGCCGCCAAAAGATCGTTCTCGCTACAAAAGAGCTTACA
This sequence comes from Trichoderma oligosporum, assembly GCA_015266385.1. Taxonomy (NCBI): domain Eukaryota; kingdom Fungi; phylum Ascomycota; class Sordariomycetes; order Hypocreales; family Hypocreaceae; genus Trichoderma; species Trichoderma oligosporum. The sequence continues at coordinate 18,623 of JACBYL010000771.1, read as the reverse complement.
ACACTTGTTAGAGGTCCAAGAGAAAGCGTGAGGTTTGGTGTTTGGAGTGTACGGTCTAGCTTCTGCCTTGTTTTTTGCCATCTGTTATGCTAACCTGACTTGATAGTATTTGGACACCTTGAGCTTGCAGCTCATTAATAGTTATGATATCGGTATGTATTATGAAACAACACATCGTTAATGCTGAAAGGTGACTAACAGCCATGTAGCCAAGCTTGTCCCGTTGGATGCTCCCATCAAACTTACAGAGCTTCAATCTAAGACTACGCTGGATCCTGTCAACCTTGCTCGCGCTTTACGTCATGCCATGACTAACAATATATTCCACGAGCCGTCGCCAGGTCTTATTGCTCATACTGCAAATTCGCGTCTCTTGGCACAAGATTCCTCCCTTCAAGACTGGATTGGTTTCAATTCTGAAGACATCTTTCCGGCGGCTGGCCACATGATGCAGGCTTTGAAGTTGCACCCCGAAGCGACCTCCTTAACCCACACGGGGTTCAACTTTGCTTTTAGTACTGTTGGCGAGGAGCCCATGTTTGTGACGCTTGGTAAAGATCCAGCCAAGGCTAAGCGCTTTGCCCACGCAATGCGTAGCTTCACCAGCGGAGAGGGCTACGAAATCAGCTATTTTGTAGACAACTATGATCTCTCAGATGTGAATGAACGCGGCGGCACATTGGTGGACATTGGTGGCAGCCATGGCTTTGTATCTGTGGAGCTGGCAAAGAAGTGGAAGAATATGAAGTTTGTTGTGCAAGATTTGCAAAAAACGATAGATTCTGCCCCCAAGCCTATATGCGAAGACGAAACTATAGCAGAAAGAATCTCTCTACAAATTCATGATTTCTTTGCGGAGCAACCTACTAAAGGCGCAGATGGTAAGCTTTTATATCATTTCTCCCCTCCGTCATTTCTCTTTTCGCATCATCTTATCTTCCCTTTTTGTAGACAAGGCTAATTGGCATCGAAACAAATTCTAGTCTACTACTTCCGATGGATCATTCATAATTATTCTACCCCATACGCTGTTTCCATTCTCAAAAATCTTATTCCCGCGCTCAAACCAGGAGCCCGCATCATCATCAACGATTATTGTATACGTGATCCGGGATCGGAAAACCCATGGGACGAAAAGCTCATGCGAAGCATGGATATGATCATGGGTACCCTATTCAACGCGCAAGAACGAGAGGAATGGGAGTTTTGCGAATTATTCAAGGCAGCCGATCCTAGATTTGAGTTCAAGGTATGTCATGATACATGTTTCATTTATTGCTAGCCAACAGTCATTAATTTGCTCTTAGGGAGTCCAAAGAGTTGAGAATTGTAAAATGAGCGTGGTAGAGGCAGTGTGGAATCCGGTGTCAACGTGAACGGGAGTGAACGGGAGCGAAGGTGCAATTATCTGATGGGATGCTGAGCAAGTATCATGATGAGTATATGGTAGAATAGATTGATAATTTCTTTCGTTCTTTCTTTTGCTTCTGGAGTGCTGGGTATATCGGAGCCACTTGTTTTCTGTGAACATCTTGCAGCAGATTGCACATCTAGGGCTGATGAAGGGAACTAACTACAATGCCAAAGTTTGCGTATTATGTACTTTATTGAGTTTATAGTTTTTAGTATCTTTGCATTAGCGGCTACTACTTCTAGTATTATCATGAGTGATATTGTTAGCTTTGTTGAAGTCCATCTCGATGAAGGCTTGGTAACTAGGATATTATACGTCGGGGAGATTGTTCTATTTGTCCTTACATCCCCTATATAATAGTCTCTTTCACCCTACTTTTCCAAGATAAAAGCGTAATTGGTTTAGTGGTAAAATTCTCCGTTGCCATCCGAGCAACGTCGGGGAGCCCTGGGTTCGATTCCCAGATTACGCAGGCCATTTCTGTTCTTCTTTTTTCCCTCATTTTAAGAGGTTTTCTTTTTTTTGTATTGTAAATTTAGCTAAAAGAAGTAAAGAAAGGTCATTTCAACATCTGTCTAATTCAATGGCATCTTGACTTTGGAGATACTTTTTCTTTTGATTACCTGCATTTTCACACAAGAAAGCTAAATGCTTAACTTAAATGCAGCCGACTATCATCACCTAATTATATTGGGTTTATTTTTCTTTGGACTTTTAGTTGATAAAAGAAAGAATGCGTGCGACTTGTAAGCTCAGTTACCATAAGCAAACCATAGCATCTATTTTCAAAAACTCTACAAGTATCGTATCGTTCTCATATTGACAACCAAACCATCTCTCAACTCCCCCCTATCCTATCTCCTCCGTAACCCCCCTTCTCGGCAATTGTCCTTGACATATCCATAATAGGCTGCTCACTAAGAATCTCAAACACAGACAACTGGACACTGCAATTATTAAAAATCCAATTTCGAATGGTGACAGCCACGAGGGAGTCTACGCCATATGCATTTAATGACTTGCCCTCATCAATCTCTGTGGGTAGCATATTCATTGCCTTGGCCAACATGGTGGAGAGACCGGCACTAATAATGGATGAAGCTTCTTCGATGCTCGCAGCAGATGCAAGCATGGGCTTCATGTTTTTGCTGGCTACATCAGGGTCGGCGCTCAAACTCGGTAGGGCGATATCGACCAAGTTGAGGTGCGAGTAGAGCGCGGTACGAGTCCAATATGGATCTGCCGCATTAATCTGCGCATTAATACCTCCTGTGCCGACAGCCACGGTGATTTGAGGAGGAATAGGTGTTCCTGGCATCATCTCTCCGGTGATTGCGTGTTTGACGACGGTGAGGAAATCGTCATGTGGAACGCCAAAAAACCCATTGGACCGCAGAGTATCTAAAATGCTTTCATTCTCAGCAAGCATACCGGCTCCTAGGACCGGACCAAGGTCGATGGCTACAGCATGTTTTCCCTGATGCCGGAGGTACTTTGCAAAGGAGTCCTGGAAGCAGTTGCCTGCAGCGTAATTGGCTTGGCCCCGGTTGCCAATAACGCCAGATGAACTGGCAAGAAAGATATAAAAAGCATCATGGCCTGCTGTCGATATTGCCTGGAATAGATTCCACGAGCCATGTGTCTTTGGTTTGATGGCTATATTCCAATCCTCAAACGTCATATTATCAAAGACCGAGTCTCTAAGGACTGCGGCACATTGAAATACGCCACGTATAGGGGGCATTTCCGCGGTGATTATATTTCTAACACATTCGTTTAAAGAGGCTTCATCGCAGATATCGACGGCATAAGCTCGCGCGTTCACACCTCTTGCCTGAAGTTTGTCGATGAACGATTTGGCCGCATTTGATGACGCACCAGATCGAGAAAGAAAAGCCAGGTGCCGGACGCCATGATCTACAATGAGCTCAGCGATGCTCTTCCCAAGGCCACCAAGACCTCCCGCTAGAACATATGTACCTCCAGGTTCAAGGGATTCCTGAAGGGGTTTTGTCGTGTCTTTGTTCAACACGGGAACAGTGCTTGAGCCATCTTCAGCTACAGCCACCGAAACAAAACCAACATACGGTGTCTGCTGAAGGTACATTAGACTATCTTTCAACGCGCCAATATCAAATATCCGTTTGAGCTCAGCGGATATGAAAGGATTAAAATCTATATTCCGAATGAATCTGGTGGCTAGCTCAAGAAGCTCCGCCACGAACTCTGGATCCTCTCTGAGCAGCTGATGAAGATCCCAGTTGACAACGGTCACAGATGTCGGTAGCGTGCGGCTCGACATGGGAGCGATAGAATTACTCGTAAACCGAACGATGCTACCGCCTATTACAACGTCAGCCAAGAGCCGTATAACAAAGCTTAGCAGAGGGGACTTTTGGACTTACACTTTCGAACACAATCAAATTGCACGTCAAAGGCCTCTAATGTGGGGTTGAATACGCAATCCACACCTCTACCATTAGTAGCTCCTTGTAAAGCTGAAACGAAGAGTCCAGAATCTGCTTCTAGAATATGGTCATCCAATACACCATGCTTCTCTAAAATCTCGCGCTGTCGAGCAGCCTCTGATCCGACAACGGTAGCAAACACTTCAGTACCAATGGCCATTGCCAAATCAACCGCGACAAGTCCGAAAGCACTAGCGGCAACATGGATCAACACCTTACGGCCTCGGCCAGCTCTTCCGATGTGAATGAGAGCAAAGTAAGCGCTGATAAGGAAGCTTGGGATAATTTCTGTATCGACGCGCTTGACGAACTGAGATTTGATCTGCATGACATTGTGTATTGCACTTCCAGCAAGCAAGGCAACGACGTTGTCACCTGGAGACAGTTCCTGAACTTCGCTCCCAACGCGCAGAACCTGACCTCGTATATCCGCCCCAATGGTCGACCCTTCAGCCCTTCCAAAGAGGATTTCGAGATCTAATAAGGATAAGTGTGCTTGTTTAAAAGCAATTTCAACTTCATCTGCCTTTAGTTCTTGTGTCTCTGACTCGATAAAATATAAAGTGTCGTCACTAATGCCTGGTTTGCTAATCGAGAGCTGAAGGCGCTGGCCACCGGTGAAAGGTTTTTGAGAGAATTTCCCGGACAAATTTTCGCCTTCAATAATGCGGTTAATGGAACGAATCGTAGTGAGTCGAGGAATGTAGATTTTCCCAGCATTCTCGGCGAATTCTGTGTCTTGTATGGATACTGGTTTTGGTCCAAAGGTTACGTCAAGAAGAGACAGCACGTTGTTAATGGTGGTCGGGTCATCAAGTTTCGATTCTGCCGCTAGATCAAAGGTGACTATTGATTTGAGAGGATCTTCTGAAATGAGTGTTCTAGCAAGTCCGAGAATGGGTGATCCACGGGGATTCCTACAGCTCATATGAGCTCCGCGAGTAATCCAGAAGATATTCCGAGCATGATTTTGCAACGCGTAAAAGGCGTCAAAATCGGCTTGTTCCCAGTCGAAGACTGAATTATCGCGAGACTGATAGCCGGAGAACTCGAGTAGCGAAATGACTACCTTGCCAGCAACAATAGTCGGAAGTGCCAATACCTTGTCGACGGCCACAACCGAGACATTGAAAGATAGCTTATTGGTTTTTTCCAAGTAGTTAATGGCATTGATGAATTTTTGAACTTCTGCACTTATTCTAGCTGAAATAAGAATGAGGACCGGCCTGGCTAAAGGAGTTGCTTGGCTGTTTCTATACACCTCCAAGGTTATTTCGCTTTCGTCCTCCCTGTAACGGACAAACGAATTATGATCTTTCCTAACATGATAATCGATGGTCTGCTGAGCACTTCTGGTTTCCTGATGTATGCCATTGGATCTATTCCAGGCTTCACTGATCATGAGCTTACGCGAGGCTTCTTGGACGGTAGTCTGTGTCAAAAGAATGCCCCCGGTTTTCAGCTTCGTCTTCAGGATGTTAGTATCTAGCTTAATGTTATTGCATACCACAATCAAGTGGTAATGGTTCTTGATGCTGTCAACATCTGAGACTTTCTCTATTAGCGACTGCAATGGGGTATCTTTAGCAGAAGAGAGCATCCGAGAAGCAGCGTCATAGCCATCTACCTCGATGATGGTATATCTTGAAAGTAGGGGAGTTGTATCTGGATCCGAGGTGACCGCCTTAACAGTTGCTTGTGCGAGCTGATAACTGCCCCCTATTTGAAGAACTGAAAGCCCTGAATATTTATGAGCCAGAACAGCGACCTGCTCATCATATAAAGCGGGCCACGCGAAGGCAGCGTCTTCCTTCCAGATGATCTGACTGCAAAGATTGCGATTGCTAGGCAGGAATCCTCCTGCTTGAGGAGATGGATTTGGCAATGCGGTGAAGCGCAGGCCTTCAATAACAACATACGCCTGGTTGACTACTGCCTGCTTCATGAAAATAGTAGCTTCTGCGTTTCGAATGCCAATCGCACTGGCCGAGGAATAGCCCATAAAGTCGGCACCGGATTCTGCATTGCCTAAGTTTGCTGACACGAAAAGACTCTTGATGAACACAGGAACCATTGGCTGTGGATGGATTGCCAATAGAGTTTGAATCATGGAATCCAGGGTGGTCGGGTGTAAAAGGTGCGGGTACTCGAACTTGCAAGGCATCTTTGACTTGGTATCTGGGATTCTGACTTTACTTACACAGTGACCGTCGATTTTGCGAATTTCTACAATGTTTTGGAACAAAGGCCCATAGTTCATTCCGACAGAATCTAGGTGCTCATAAAGTTGTCGTGGAATTATCGACTCTTTGCAGACACTGTTTATGATATTGTGACGGGCTTCATAAGACTGGAATCCAGCCTGCCAATTTCCAGTTTTATAGTGGAAGCGCAAGCTACCGCTGGCGTGTCGCTCCCATGATCGACTTTGAAGCCTGGAATAAATGACGAATGACTTTGTACCAATCTTGCTGTGATCATCTATACTTGTCGGATCACTATGGATGTTGAGAGATACTTCCAGGCCAAAGGCAGTAGTCGGAACGGTCATAGCTTTCTCAATCTTCATATTTACTAGCTCATAACCCAGAAGATTTTGTGTGCCCTTGGCCAATTGCTTCGCCCCCTCCAGAACCATTGTAATCATTCCAGAGGCCGGATAAACAATTGTCTTCTGCACCTGATGGTCTTGGATCCAGGGATTTTCTGCAATGCGCAAGAAGGCTCGCCATCTTGGTTCGAAGGGCGTAATGGAATCCACTACTCTGGCGCCAATGAGATCCATGCGAGGATATTCTCTCAAGCGATTTTCAAGACTCATTTCGGTCTCATGCCAGTAACTTTTGCTGTGGTTCCATGAGTACGACGGTAAATCGGAAAGACACTTCAAGGAATCCTGCCAATGGCCTTTTGATACGACAGTCTTCATATTTACGGGATAGCCGCAAGTCCACAGAATACCAAGGAGATTGAGCAGCGAAACACATCCATTTTGTTTCCGCTCAAAGACGGAGTAATACTTGGCATGAGAAGAATGATTGATAGTGTCGAGGATATCTGTTGTGGGCGATCGAAGAGCCGCGCTAGGGCTGAGTTCCACGAGCATGTCTGGGCAAGCATCTGCCGGTGTGCTCATCAGAGACCGAATCGCCGCAACATATTGAACCGGAGAGACCATGTTGGTAGCCCAATACTGGGAATTTAATTCGCTTCCTATGACCCGCTTACCAGTCACGGAAGAAAACATCTTGATTCCTTCGAAGCATTTGTTAGCAACGACGTCATTGAGGGCATCCGCATAGTCGTGCTCGACAAGCTTCATGTGAGACGAGTGGTAGGCGACTTTGACATTCAGAATCTTATGGAAGATACTCTTCTGGCGCAGGTCACCGGCGATAAATTCAATGGCATCAGCTTGACCGGAAATTGTAATTGATCGAGGGCTGTTAATGCATGCTATCTGTGCAGACTTATTGACCTTGGCAAGATATTTTGTCACTTCGTCAGCAGACAAACCAACCACCATCATAGCCCCTCTCAATTTGGGTGCCCTAATTGGAATGCTAGCCGCGGCCAGCCCACGATAGTAAGCAATCTTCCATGCATCATATCGTGATATGGCTCCCGAGGCATAAGCTGCGGCAATCTCTCCCGATGAATGTCCAATGACATACTTGGGTTGGATTCCAAAAGACTTGAGCAGATCGACAAGGGCAATTTGAAGAGCCGTTGTTGCCGGCTGAGAAATCTCGGGATCAGATATTCGCGTGTGTTCTGTCCCTTTGAGGATCTCTTTCACGAGGTCGTATCGAGATCCTAGTGCAATTTGTAAGAAGTAACTGGCTTCCTTAAGGCTGGCACTGTATACATAGAAGGGCATAAGATCTTTACCCATCTGTGCCCATTGGGCACCCTGGCCGCAAAAGGTGAAGCCCAACTTGGGCTGCCCTTTCAACGACGAGCGGGTCACGCGACTGTCGTCAAAATCACGAATCTTGCTCACGAGCTCTGCCGCAGATTCAGCCACTATAAATGCCTTCCATTCAAGATTAGATCGACGACAGCCGAGCGTGTAACCATAATTACGCAAATAATCTCTGGAATTCTTCTGCTCTAGATCAAGAGATGGAATGTGAGAATTCATGACACGAGAAACACCAGACTTGTCATTTGCTGAATAGCAAAATAGCCGCGCTTCGGGTCGTTCTTCAGGCAGTAATCTATTGCCGCTGCCTGATGGTGTAGTATCACTGGAGGAGTGGTTTGCTTTCAACCCTCTCGACGAAAGATAGCCTGGGGCCTCGTCTATGACAATATGGGCATTTGATCCGCCAAAGCCGAAAGAGTTGACACTAACACGTCGGATGCCAGGAATAGGCCAGTTGAGTGTTTCTGTCGGAACCTAATATTCAATTAATAAAATAAAAATTTTACCCGCCTTTCAATCAAGAGAAGATTAAGTCACCTTGACCTTCCAATTCTTAAAATCGATATTGGGGTTTCCCTTGATGAAGTTGATGTTTGGAGGTATACGACCGCGTTCCAAGGCCAGGATCCCCTTAATCAAACCAGCAATACCGGCTGCACCCTCAAGATGGCCGATATTTGTCTTGACCGACCCGACAATTATCGGATTATTGACAGATCGAACGGAAGCAAGAGTCTCGGAGATGGCTTTAAGCTCTTGCCAATCACCTGCTTGCGTTCCTGTGCCATGGCACTCGATGTAACCGGTTTGATCAAAATTAAGATTCGCCGAGGCATATACAGCACGAATGTTGGCAATTTGAGCGTCTTTGCTTGGAAATGTAATCCCTGGTGACCTGTCAACACTTATTTCTGGAATAAAAAGGAGCCAATAATAGTAACATTGCGGCTCTTAACGTACCTGTGGTACGACCGTCCTGGTTTGTACAGCTGCCACGTATGATGGCGTGAATAGTATCGTTATCACGGATAGCGTCTGATAGACGCTTCATGACAACAACACCAACGCCCTCTCCTCTTCCATATCCATTTGCTCGAGAATCAAATGTGAAGCATTTTCCGTCTGGGCTTAGAAAATTTAATGCCGTCATCGGCAGCATAGTATCGGGAGCCAAGATCATCCCAGCTCCAGCAGCCAATGCCTATATTAGAAAAAAACTGTTAGTTCTGGCAATAGTCTTTGGAAAAGTAAACTTTTCTTTTGGTCTTCTTACCAAGGACGTCTCGCCGGTCCGAAGGCTCTGTGCAGCCAGATGGACCGCAATAAGACTCGAACTGCAGCCAGTGTCAACGGTCATGCTAGGACCATGTAAGTTGAAAAAGTATGATATTCTATTTGACATAATAGCAATTCCATTGCCCGTCGCAGCATACTGTGGCCCCCAATTCTGGTCGCGGAGACTGATGTATTCGTAGTCTAGTCGTTGTGTAACGTCAGCACGTTTTGTTTCTAGATTCCTAGTCAGATAATCAGACAGGTAATGGTCAACTACCTTTGACGAATGATCCCACGTACACCGCGGCATCACTCCCATCAATATCCTCTTTCCGGATACCAGCTAAATTGTAATTGTAATTGTCAGCGCCGTATGCCTTATGCTAGTGAAACAGATTCCAGATCCAAACTAAACCCACCATTTTCGAGAGCCTCATACGAAATTTCGAGGAGTAGACGCTGTTGGGGATCAACTGCATTTGCTTCTTCTGTGGGGATTGAAAAGAACTTGTTCATGTTTGTTAGTACATTCTTGTTGTCAATATTGTGTGCTATGATTATATATTCTCTTACAGCAGCATCGAACGCGCTAATGTCATCTCTCAAGAAATGACCTCCCCGGAATGAGATCTGGAGTAGATTAGCTAAGTACACTATTACATGCTATGTGCAGAGAGATTTTGACAAATACGTACACTTCCTAGTCTCTGATTGCTGGGGTGATAATAACCATCAATGTTGAGACGATCTTTAGGGAATTCAGACCACTGAGACTCTTTCCGCTCTAACACGTCCCAGAGCTTTTCTGGTGAGGTTGCATTGCCCGGGAATCGCAACGCAAGCCCAACAATAGCAATGTCATCCATGCCGTTGGCACTGGCGTTTTAGCCCTCTGGTCTTGGTGGTTTTATATATGATATACCATCCCTACAAGAGCAGTAACCGGCTTCTTTCCTCACCAAGATGTTGGAGCTTGTGGGTACCCAGCCACTGTGTGAACTAATGAGAAGTGCGGAGGGTTCAAGTTAAGATGGACTCGATAAATAGAGCCCAAGTCTAAAGGGCATGGATAGGAAAGTATACTAAGGGACGAAGGATTCGAAATTTATCGAAGCAAGGGACACTCAAGTGTTCTTATACGCCGGGAGATTTCGTGAGATCTATTTTTTGAACTTCCATTGCAATTATAACACGCTCTTATAAGCCAGAAATTCGGATCCTCGCCGCATTAACCCTAACTTAGGCATGCTTCCTGCCTACAGTGACGCTATTAATTTCACGAAGGTGTCGTCTACGCCAGATAAGGCGATCAAGCGCTTAGAGGGAGCATCTGAGATGGCTAATAATAATGGCCTCGACCTGCACACAAATGGGATATCGATGGCCGTAAACAACCGCCCCGAGACCAACAGATATGAAAGTGGATGGGGAGTTAAGATCAGCTGCCCGCAGTATGTGGCTAGAAACGCAGGTTCTAATCCGGAAACGGGCCGTGGTGGTGACAAGAATTGCCAAAGTGTTGACCCATGAGACACTTAGTGTGCTAATGGGAATCCTGCAGGAAGGTGACTCCATCCGTGCCCATGTTCCCTGCATATGAAACAGGGAGCATCGAAGGACTGAAGGACAGATTGAGCCAACGCCCACGGCTTGACTTGTATGGATTTGATAAACTCATACAAATATGCCATAGAGCATCGTAGTTCCAAGTCTTTTCTGCAAGTAAGAGTCTCGCAGATATTGCCAAAATGAACAACGTCGTCCCAAAGATTGGATCTGAGACGTCCGATCGGCCAATGAAAACCGGCCATCAATACATGAGCGGCTGAAAGGAATAGCTGACGTTCTGCTCCGTAATGACTCGGGCTATTTCCCCAAATGAAATTTGTGGAGACCCTTTTAGGACAGACGTCGCCGTGATATATGGCGATTTCTACATCCCATTTTGAGAGGCGTACCAACCAAACAGCCACCATGATATTCGAGGTCCATCGCATAGTATTCTGTATCTATTACTAGAAAGTTAGCTACCAAAACATGTCTTGGGCATAAAGAGAGGGTCTCCTTTTGACGTCTCCTACACTCGATTCGGCCACACCATCAGTTGCAACTCTTGTAAAAAACAGGGATTGCCTATGTGAACACCAATTCTGTTTAACAATAGAGTCGTTAGTGGGACTTGGTGGCGAGCGTTCAGATAGGCTGCGGGTTAGAGATTCCGCCTTCGGGCACGGTAGAGGGATGCTCGGGTAGAGACATCTGGCCCTGGTACTAGCTGGTTGACCTTATTGCGTGACGAAATGAGGAGGAGCTCGAAGGCGGCTTAGGCGTCTAGAACGAGGGGCGAGGATAGAGAGGAGGTACAATAACGTAGTTAGTTTGAGTCATGTTAGAGCAGCGGTATAGAGTTGAAGGAGAGAGGCTGATGTTCCCATATTGCCACGTCGGTGCGCAAAATCTTCCACAAATGAAGTTTCGGAATGGGGGACAAAGAACAGCGCAACGAACAGCTGGCCAAATCCAATGAAGTTCCAATCAAAAGATTAAGCTAATGTCAAGTTTGCTCAGTACATAGAATTAGCACGAATTAAAGAATGCAAATGAGTTGAACACTGCACATTTGCAAGATTCATGCGACGCTGAAGCCACAGAAATCCGGCAAACGACCTTGAGGTTCCAGAGCGGATAGATACATCGCGGATCTTAGAGATTATGCACTCACTGAAAGAGCTTTTGGTGCTGAAGTCAATATTCTAAGTCCTTGAAATCATAGCTCTTGAGTATCAACTTGAATGTGATCTAAGTTTAGCTACGGAATCCGACATCGATTGCGCGGCTCCCCGTCTATTGTTTCTCATGTGATGGCTCCCGAGGCCCGTCACCGTGGGACTGGTTGGTTGGATCAAATGTGAAAACTTCATGGATCTTCAGCTGCCGCCAACACTGCCAGCGGACAGAAGCAGCATCTCCCATGAAGCTCGATATGTGGTATTCCGATTTTTTGCCGCTTGTAAACTTTGGCTAGACGAGAAAATTTTGTCCAATGTGTCTTGAGCGTCTGTACAGAGTTCTCAAAAGTTTCGAGGTACTTTTATCTAGTGATAACTTGGGAAGCAATTCTCTACCACTGTGTCTGGATGGGTATGGTAGGCATACTGACTGATAGCTTGAGATGCTGAAGGTTGTATCATTTGGAAATCATTTACTTCGAGTATGCCGATCATATCTTGATTCGATCGCTTTACTAGCTCCCGTGATCTGGTAACACAGGAAACGGCCAAGCCGAGAGGGTATCTAACGGGGTTTTAGATCAAAATCATGCCGAACTTTCGTAGGTCCTGGGCCATTTATTATCTTCTTGAATAGAAGTTGATTTTGCTTAGTCGTTTATCTCAACTCGTGGGGACAATATCTCTCTCATATCTTCCAAATGTGAAGCCGTAGACTAGCTAGCCGGATAGATGGATAGATAAGATGGTTGGAAAGAATGGATAGAATAGAATGGAATATTCAAGCGAAGGCCGTGCAATGCCCTAATCCTATCCCCTTGTCGTCCTATTTTCCCTCCCATGCCAGCCGCTAGATTTCTTGCAGGGCGGCTCTACTAGCAGCATACTGGTCCAGGTCCTCGTACGTGAAACAGGGTCCCGCGTAGCACAGATTCAGCAGTCGATCGTTACTTTCTCACTTAAGTGCTCTCTGATCGCAGGCAGCTGAGTGGTCGGAAGATGGTATGGTATAACCTAAGCACAAACGAAACGGCTCAATGCTGGCGTCAATAGCCGGGCAGGCTCTCATGCTACCCATGGAACTTGCGACTCGTTTTCAACGGTATGACATCGCGACAAATACCAGAAAAGCCATGGTTGCGCTACTATTGCACCCAAGAGATTTCCAGTGTCTAATTTCCCACTAGTACAGTGAAGTTTGCGATACCCAGTTCACCAGGCGGCTGATAAAGCAGTCCGGCTCGCCTTTGAACACGTTAAGCATAAAGAGTAGAGCAAAGGAGAGATTGAAGCATCTCGGCCGCTAAAACCATTGCTACCGAGATAGCCGAAAGTTGGACCGCATCACTCATCGCATGCGTATCCTCAAGCATCTGCTAGTCGGCATAGTCACGCCTCTTCTGTGAGACATAGGATAGATACAGCTCAGTAAGCCGTACAGGTGCAACCGGCTCAAGAAATGTTTCGGATACTTATTCAATGAGCATCCTCCTCTGAGAATAGTGACGGCCATCCATCGCCCCTACTCGCTGACTTGTCTCAGCATGATTATGTCTGACTTCGGCTCCCACGATCTTGACTGTCCCAGAATCGCCATGACAGCGTATGAACTATCATGGGGACAATAATCGACTCAAAAGGAGACTGAACCGTGGCAAGCCTTCAATTGATGCCTCAATTTTCAGTGTTGAGGAGCTTTTAAATTGCTAGTTCCACGGGGAAGTTGCGTGTTGTCTCATATTGCCTTGCCATTGTGGACAGTTCTTTCCTCTCGACCTGACAAAGCGTAATATGGTTGAGCCACTCTATCAACAGCCGCATGCTGAATTTATCTTCTTCTTTTTTCTCATCCTACTCATCCACTCTCAGTGGAAGCATTAACAACCACAAATCACAGCCTTCCTTCTCCCTTTCTCTGTTTTTTTTCTCTTGTGGTTTCCATTAGAAGTCTGATAACCGTGTTGCTACATATGCACGTTAGAGCCGTTCGAGAGAAGTGCGATTTTAACTTCTAGGAAGAACTCTGACAAATCTTGCTGACAACCAATCGAAATTAATAATAATAAAAAAAAAGAAGAAAGAAAAAAAACAATGACGACAGAGTATCGCGTGTCACTCTCATATCCCAACCCATCTCTAGGACAGATGGTTGGGGGATCGCAAACTTCAAACCCCTTACATGACGATCTTTCCTGTTCGAAACTTGGCTGTAGAAGCTCACGACAAGTAACGGGCGTGCAACAAGCTGTCCTAGTCATAACGTATGACTCCGTCCTCAAACAGTCTTGCAGTTCTAACAGCAACAGGCTTCTTGTTGGTCTTTTAATCTCCACCCTCGATACGTCGATTGTGTCCACATCCCTTGTCACAATATCGAAAGATCTAGATGATTTTGTCAATGCGCCATGGATTGTATTGGCCTACCTGCTGACATATATGGGTTCGAATCATGTGTTTAGATAAGTATAGACCTGTTGTTCTAATGAAACTTGATAGGATTCGCCGTCTGCATTTCCAAAATGAGCGACATATATGGACGAAAGAATATACTAGTTCTTTCCTGGGTTATCTTCTCTGGGTTTTCTTTGGGCTGTGCCAACTCAAAACATATGACTTCACTGTACGTATGCTCCTGGCCCACCTTTTTTTTTTGTTTTTTTTTTTTTATGAATAGTATCTTTTGTTGACCTATAACTACTTTGCAGTATCGTATGCCGCGCATTCCAAGGCATAGGTGCATCTGGGTTATATAGCTTGACACAGATAGCACTTGTTGAAGTCGGTCCCGTTCATCGCCCCAGCTTGATTGGAGCCTTGATTGGTGCTACACTTGCTGTAGCCTTCGTGCTTGGCCCCTTACTGGGCGGCTTGATTTCTAGGCTTTCCGATTGGAGATGGCTTTTCAATCTGAAGTAAGTTTGGAGTCCTCGTATTTGATCATGACTAAAGTATTCTCACGATAGCATACCTTTTGGGTTGGTTGCTATTCTCGCTATTACGAGCTTCTGGCCTCTGGAAGAGGTCTCTCACTTGCTCTCCTGGGAAGCATTTACAAGCATAGATTTCATCGGCAGCACTACCCTACTTTGCGGCTCTTCTCTGCTCGTATTTGCCATCCAACAAGCTGGCTCTCAGACTTTCGCCTGGGCCAGTCCGGAAATCATATCTGCTTTTGTAGTATCCGGGCTAAGTTGGACTGCATTTATCTACTGGGAGGTGATTCTAGATGCAAAGAGACATCGTCATATTGAGCCAATATTCCCCATTCGTTTGATGTTGCACAGAGTCTATGCTTCAGGCCTCTTGTAAGAGTTTCATTTCCCTTTACATTCTCTGAAGGATTTTAACGTTATACAGACTCACTCTGCTCACGGGGTTTCCCTACATTTCTCTCACCATCATTATCCCTGAGCGATTCCAAATTGTCAATGGCGAAGATGCTCTCATGGCTGGCATCCATCTCTTTCCGCTGCTTGGGGCTTGTGCCGTTGGATCTTTTTTGGGTGGCGCGATATCTAGCAAACGAAACAATACCTCATACACACTTGTGGGATCATCTTGTCTCCAACTCTTAGGCCTAGGGCTTATGACAACTCAATCAGGAGCAAATAGTGCGGAACCATCCCAGTATGCATACCAAGCAGTATTTGGACTGGGAGTTGGCCTCTGCTTTTCGGCCACGACTATTATGACGAACATTTCCACAGCTGAATCGAGTGAGAGAGCGACAGCACAAGGGGCCATTGCCCAGGCCCGAGTGTTGGGAGGCAGCATTGGCCTTTCAATCTGCACAGTCATATTTAACATTCATGTTAACCGATATCTAGAGGGCCACTTGACTGAAACACAACTCGAAGACCTTCATCGGTCTCCACTGTCCGGACTGCAACTTCCCATCGATCAGCAAGATCTAGTTAAGACCGTTTACGCTGGGGCTTATGCTGAGGAGATCAAGGTATTGGCTTGTATCTGCTCAGTAATGGTAGTTACTGCCTTTTTCACTCTAGAGAGACACCCAGCGTCACTAAAGAGAGTGAGGGCAAGGTCAAAAGAAAGACAGTATTCAAGACGTGGCAGTGACTCGGAGACAGAAATGACCGATACCAGCAATGCCCATCAAACCGTTTGAGTTGGTTTACACAATCGTTTGGATGACTGCTCTTTGCAAGGCTTATTTCGATATCGTACACACTCTGCCGTATTGAAGGGCATGCTATCCCGCCCCCCCCCGCCAATCCATATAACCTCATGAGCTTCATATTGCAGATCAAGGTAACTTTATGGTATAAGCATAAGCTATTGTTTCCCCTCTACATTATATCCGCCTTATGCGATGCTTCGCTATCCTATCTGCTTATTTTTGGGGCAATTTGGCCAAGGGCCAGCCAATCTTATTTTCTCCGTTCGGTGTTATAGCCCTGATCTTATAGGTGATGGTCGATCAAATCAATATATGTCATGCCATGAAACTTCTTTTTTTTTTTTTTTTTTTTTTTTTTTTTTTTTTTTTTTTTTTTTTTTGTAATTTGCCTTCTTAAAAAATTTTCATTCACTATCATCATGTAACGGGTATCCATTGAATCCACCTTTGAGTTTCTCATTTGCTGAGACTAAGTATGGTTAGTTGTAATTTTTCCTTTTTCTTCTTTTTTTTTTTTTGTTGACATCAACGCGCCGTCAAGAGTGCTCATATATCCAATACAGGCCCTTCATCGCCATAGATGGGGTCCTTTTTGAACCAAGGTAGCCCCTTGATACTGTTGATTTTTGACTCTTCATCCTGATTCCCATAGCACATGTCCCAGGCCTTGCCCTCAGGGTAGCTTCCAACCATGAAAAAATGATCGCCATCTATATCCTCGAGGAGACGGTGGCCCACACCAGCAGGAACGACAATAACATCTCCTCTCTTGACAATGGGCTCAATACGGCCAGGATTGTTCTCGCCTCCAAAGCAAAGCTTAGCACGACCAGCTGTGACGCAGAGGACCTCGTGAGTAGTACTGTGAAAGTGTGTGGTGTTATACATGGTGTAGCGCCATTGGGGGATGACGACGCCAATTTTGAGGAGGTGAGACTCGACTTGGTCTGCTGAAGCATCTGGCGGGGAGAAGGCAGAGTGGTAGATGATTAGTGGTTTTGAATGGAGAGAGGAGTTGGGAAGTAGATGATGAGCTGGGATTTGATGTTTGGAGACTCGGAGCTGGGAAAGGGGAATTGGATGTATCTCAGAGGTATCCATTATCGGCCACCCCTGTGTAGATGAGATATGCTGCTGATAGTCAGAGAAGTGAAGGCAGATATTAGTCGAGGAGTACAGAGTAAATATGATCCGTTTGTGACTACTTGAAAGAAGTAATTGTATTTATTTATCGTTATATATTTGAGGCGAGAGAAATGATAGCACATACTATTACATCTGGGTTTGATCAAGATGATGTAATGGATGATCAGCGTGGGGTCTGACAAGCAATTACTTTACCTCGGCCTCTCTTCCGAATGCTACATGCCTAGAATACCTTGAGTAGTATGTATGTATGTATGTATTATCTATGCATTTCCCCTATCAGACGTCATTACAGATTAGTATCACACTGCTCTGTTGATAGATTAATAAGGTAAACACCAAATACGACGTAAGGTTGATGCTTCTAAGTAATGGTTTTGTTTTGTTCTTGTTTATTGCTCCGAGATATTTTGTTATGCATGGAAGTGTATATAAACATTTAGATAACTTGTGAGAATTCAAATTCATGGTGAGACACCTCCAGTGACTTGAGGCTTGAAGTAGATCGTCATGAGTCCCTCGACTCCCAAAGTGGAAGCGAAGGCCTTCAAGCTTTGGTGTGCGGGGCAAACGTCGTCGTAGTACTTCATGTCCTCGAGACTGGCGAACTCGGACTTGGAAACGAAAGTGAAGCCCTGAGAACGAGCGTCGGGCTCGGCGGGTCCAGCGGCTAAGGAGAGGATATAAGGCTTGCCGTCCTGTAATTTTTCTTGGTTAGCTTTTTTTTTCCCCTGTCCTTTTATTTATGTGGCCACATTGGAGTGATGAGGTGGTGGTGCTTATTGGAGGGGTTATCGGAGCAACGGTTTAGTGTTTTTAATTGGAAGAGGAGGGGTCATGGCCTGCGCAGAGTAATAACTAAGGCTTTGCATTATTATTGCCTTGTGGGGAAAAAAAAAAAGAAAAGAAAAGGAGACGAAGAGAGCTTATAAGAGAAACAAGGGAAGGAGAGGAAAGAATGAGTTAACCTTGCTGTTCTTTTCCTTCAAGATCCGGTACTGCTCTAAGAGCTTCTTCTGATTCTCCTCGTTGGGAAGCTTGAACAAGGTGACTCGGTGGACGCGGTCTGCCATATTGAGGCGTGATACTAGTGATGATGATGATGAAGAAGAAGAAGAAGAAGAAGAAGAAGAAGAAGAAAGAAAAGACGAAGAATGGAGGTACCGGATTGGAATGCTTTGTATAGATTTGTCGTTGGCAAGTTTGAAATTAAAAGGTCGGAGGAGACGGAAAGGCGTCAAAGTCATGGAGATAAAAGGCGGGATAAGGAAGTGGAATAGGGAAAGAGTCTAGGAAGTAGGAGAATGCGGTTGGGATCGGGAATTCAGAACTGGTTACTGGGGAAGAAAGGTGGCGGCTTATCTTTTGTGAGAGTAGATAGATATTCAGCACCAGTTCACTACTAATAAGTAATCGAAGATTCTTGGCTTTATAGCTCCTAATATGATTTAATTTTGCTTACCTAGGCTAGTAAGGCTAAAAAAATAAATACTGATTCTATTGGAGGTGGGAGGGGGGTGAG
>JACBYL010000768.1:0-21575 GCA_015266385.1 Trichoderma oligosporum | reverse complement strand
GTGTATAGTAAAGAAGAAGATGAACTAATAAAGGGGAAAATTTTTTTAATTTTTCTTTTTGGCACAGAACTCGCGCCGAACTCAAGAAAACGTACTTTGGGAGGCTCTCTCAAAACAGCCGTCTTTGGTGGCGGCTCTCCCATGACAGACAAGCCCTTGACTGTCGTTCCTGACATAGACCTCGATTTGCTGCCTGTTCCTTCGCATATGATACCTCAGAGTCGACCGGCCAAGAGGCGCCGCACCGTAGGACCGTTGCGAGAAGAACGGGAATTACTTGCCATGATCAAGGGCGAGAAGAGCAGTCGCGAGAAGCCCAACACTGTTCCGATTTATCCTCGAGATTCGCTTTTCGACAATAGTGAGATTACATATTATATCCCTAAGATGAAGATTCAGGGCAACGGCGGTGCTGGCGTGGGGGGTATGATGGAGGTTGAAGAGCCTTCAATTGAGTATATGATGCCGGGAAAGAAGACAGCGCATGGATATTATTAGTAGATGGGGTATTCCGTTTGTGTTGGATTCTTTGGGTTAAAGAGAAAACGAAATCCAGAAATAGGAGAGGAATTTGTCTGTTCTCTTAATTTAGTAGTTCATCACTAATATATGTAGTCATTTTATATGGTTTCACGGTCGAAAACAACAAAAGTATGAGTGAAAACTGAAAAGGGGGCCAGATTTCACTAAGAGGCACGTTGTAAGCAAAATGTTTAAGAAGAAAAAAAAAAGAAAAAAAAGAAACGCCGGTTGAAAATTTTAAATTTCTCATTTCAGATCATGGGCCCATTTTATATCCTCATGACGCTCATGTCTGAATGTGTCCTAACCGGCCAAAACCATGCAATTAAACACAATTGAGTCGTGACTCCGCGCACACCCTTTCTCATTTCCTACTCTAGTATCGCTTTCCATCCCGCAGAGTGTCGGAGAACTCTTCCAGAGGGCTTCTGATCAGTTTGGTCTCCTTCCACAGGTTGGGGGTCAGGAAACCGTAGGTGTTGGAGACAGCGGAGAAGGTGGCCTTGAGAGTGTTTTCAAGAGTCTTGGTGGAACCGGCGGATGAAGTGTAGGCATCCTCGACACCGGCGAGCTGGAGGAATCGCTTGACAGCGGGAGAGGCGACAAGACCAGTACCACGGGGAGCAGGAATGAGCTTTAATCATTGTCAATAAATTGCTTCTTTGGCCTGCCAGAGGAAAAAGGATGAAAGGGAAAAAGAATATTAGTATGCGGATTAGACTTACTCGGACGGTAACGGAACCGCACTTGCCAGACTCCTTGCAAGGCAGAGAGTGAGGCTGACCAAGGTTGGTACCCCAGTAACCTCTTCGGACGGGGATGACGCTCAGCTTGGCGATGATGATAGCGGCACGGATGGCAGTAGCAACTTCCTTGGAAGTCTTGATTCCGAGACCGACGTGGCCCTCAGAGTCACCAATGATGACAATGGCCTTAAATCGGGTTCGCTGACCGGCACGGGTCTGCTTCTGAACGGGCTTGATCTAAATTTCATGGAAAAAAAAGCAATCTTGTTAGCTCAACAGTTCATTTTTGGAAGCATTCTCGCTCAAATTTCGAACCCCATCTCCTCCCCCCCAAAAAAACATAACATAAACAGCAATTGAGCCAAAGATGAAAATAAAAAATTGAAAATAAAAGGGAGGCAGTTCGCACCTTCATGACCTCATCCTTCAGCTTGGGTAGGAAAGTGTCCACAATCTGGAACTCCTTGATGGGCAGAGAGTGCAGATAAATCTCCTCCATGCTGTTAATCTTGCCAGCCTTGACGAGACGACCCAGCTTGGTGACGGGCTGCCACTCCTTCTCCTCACTCTTGCCGCCACGACGACCACGGCCACGACCACGACCGCGACCTCCACGATCACCACCACGGGGACCTCCCCGGGAAGCAAAACCACCGCCACGAGCACCGCCTCGGTCAGCCATTGTGACTTATGTTTTTTTTGTTGTTTTTATTGCGCTGGGGGCGGGGGAGAGGGAGTTGCTGTCGGATAGACGATGCGCAGGATCGGCCCTGATGTTGTATTTGCTCGAGTTGTGGCTCTCGTACTGGGGAACTTTTTTCGCTGGCGGGGTCTAGTACGGCTTGGGAATTTTACGGGTGTGGTCTGGGTTAGGCGAGCCCTAACAGAGAACTTGTGGATCGCTGCCTCAATTGTTAGGCGAGAAGAAGTGGGTCTCCATACCTTTCACCGACGGCTGAAAAAGCTCACCTTGGTGAGATATTAACCTCCAGGTCTTGTCATTACCGGTTACGGGCCTGAAATAGCTTGATTGATTGCAACTTCACCGAGGTTGAATATGAAGGAAAATATTAAGGTCTTCCTAACTTGGTTGATTTTTTGTTGCGCAGCTTGTACAAATTGAGTTCACCAGATTCGCGTAAAAGCTGAGGGGTTGAGACCACGATATCGCACGATGCAAGAAGTAAAAAAACACGAGCTAAAGAACTCCATAATTCAATATTTGTACATGGCCTGTGAGGCCTAGTGATCATAAAATAAAAGGGAGAGGGTATCGTGGCTCAAATAAATAGACAGCAAAAGCTTGACCTCGTGTACACAAGTCTCCCTACGCTGACTTGATGATCAAGTTCTCGGGTGGCTGAACCCGCTGAGCCCATTCTCTGTCATTATGTTAGCTGCCGCTTCTGTAAACATATAGTAGAGAGGAGAACACTCACGTCCAACTGCCATCGTACACCCTTCTGGAGTTAGGGTATCCCGCTACTTCCAATGCAGTATCAATGACACATGCTGTCACACCAGTGCCGCAGCTAGAGATGATGGGTTTGTTGAAGTCAACACCCTTCTCTTGAAAAAAGTTTTTCAATTTGTCCGCCGGCAAAAACGTCTTGGTTTCTGGATCCAAAACGGCGCTAGCAGGAATGTTTATTGATCCTGGCATATGTCCTGAGGATAGGCCCTCACGGGGCTCTGGGTCCTTGCCAGTAAACCTGCCATTGGGTCTGGCGTCCAAGATCTGGATCCCTTCTGCTCCCTCTTTGTTGAAGTCTAGGGCCACCTCCCTGACCTGTTCAAAGGCAGCAACTCTCTCAGACGCAAGCTCTGGGATAGGATATGGGTTGCATTCAACGCTATATAGCTCTCCAGATTCGGTAGGTAGCCCCTCGGCAACCCACTGCTTGAAATTGTTCAGGATGTGCACCTTGGGATGGCCAAACGCCCTGAATGTCCACGCCACACGAGGCGCGCTGAAGATGCCGAGCTCCTTCGAATCGTAGACAACGACAACATCTTCTCGTCGGATACCTAGCTCGCTCATTGCCGCAGCAAAGCCTTTGGCGTCCGGAAGCATGTGGGGGTATGGGCTGCGCTTGTCGATGGCTTTATCTAGGTCAAAGAAGCGTGCCTTTGGAATCCGCTGCTCGCGGAAGACCTGAATACCAGACCTTTCATCATTGGGGAGGAACCATGCTGCGCACAGGGGAATCACTCGCGGATCGGGAC
This sequence comes from Trichoderma oligosporum, assembly GCA_015266385.1. Lineage (NCBI taxonomy): Eukaryota > Fungi > Ascomycota > Sordariomycetes > Hypocreales > Hypocreaceae > Trichoderma > Trichoderma oligosporum. The sequence continues at coordinate 18,081 of JACBYL010000768.1, read as the reverse complement.
TGATCGGAGACGGAGGATTCTTCTTTAGAGCCTCATGAAGCTCCTTGGGAGTAACCAAGTAGGAGGATAAACTGCGTCTGGTTGTTGACATACTGGTCCGCAGAATCCTCTCACCCAATCTTGGTAGGCCAACCCGAACTGATTGACAAATAGCAACTGAGGCCATCGGAGTGTGACGTGAACGTGAGTTGTGGTTTAGCTTCTATGTCCCAGGATTATGGATTTTTTGGTTGAAGCTGAGCCAGACAATGAACTTCAAAGCCGGGTTATAAAGGTTCTTTCGAGGCACCTACAATCCTTTTATTCACGCCCTCGTCCAGCTTTATCTCGGTGACCCGGACTTAAGCGACTGGCAGAGCAGCCATTGTATGCGGGAAGTAACTGTTTGGTGGAGATGAGAATTTGGATTGGATCATGGCCCGGGAAGCTGCGAGAGGTTGACGGGGCGCTTATGTATGGTGGGGGGAGGAGCTTTGACCATGCATGACATTTGCAGTGATGTGCAGCGCCTGTAAATTGCGCGCTTCCGATAAGACGCATCAATAAGCACCTCCGCTGCGGTAAATAAAATTGAATGACCTCCCGTTGGCATCATTGCGCTAAAATCTCTACTCCGTAACACACACTTGGTGGCGTCGACTAGGCCTGCCTAGAAGAATTCGATATATACATTATTTAATTTATTTTTCATATATTATACCAATTATCACGGGATCCTAGACTGGATACTCTGCCTATACCCTTCAACAAAACAAAATAGGCTGCCAGCAAGCAAAAGGTTGAGTCCGAGGATGGCACTAAACCGTGGGCTTCGCGCCTTGCCTATCCTTTTGCCAATAGCTTTGATGTTTCGGGCTTTGGCTATGATGGGACCAGTCAGCCTCGCTATAAGGGAGACCTACAGACAGTCGCGATATACTCTTCAGGATGGAACAAGTGTTCCCATCTTGAAGAATGGGTTTGGAATTCCGGGCTTAGACGACATGCTAGCTCGAATTTCGATATTCTTCTGTCAACTGCTCTTTTATGATGATCCTAAGCTCTGGTGGCAGGCTGTCGCCTTCATTGCAGATTACGTTGGTCTCTACGCCATATTGATCCTCGAGTCTCTTAGAAATGCCAACAGAGGCACTTTCTTTCAGACGTAAGATTTTTTTAATTTTTTTTTGGACCCGCTTGGCCACACGACATGTTTCATTGCGCTTACTAACTGATACTCCTACAGATCACTTGTGCCCTTTTTGCTCTCTCAATGTTTGACTGTGGGAATCACTGCACCATTCTATTTTTACTTTTTCTATGTATCCTCTCCAGTAAAGAAATACTTTACCACCAATGCTCGATTCATTGACGGAGCTGGCGTGATTGCTACCCTCCCAACGCTGGCGGTGGCATTTCTTATTCCTCATCTAGTCTCACTCTTTCACCCCGATCTCGAAGTAAGACTCTTGTGGAACTGGTATTGGCAGATCTTCCCAGTTTGCGGCTCTGTGCTTCTTTTCGCATTGTCAAGTGTGATAAGGCTGTTTCTCAATGAGCCCATCGAGGTCGTTAAAAGACGTAATAAGACTGCCATACAATTCATCGGTGGGGTGATGATTGCGCTCAGTACCATCTCTCACTGGTATATGCGTCTTTATTCTCCTTTCTCTGTTTCAGAAGTGCTCATTCCAAAGTACTTTATTGAGCTTCCTGAAGACTCGCTTACGTCAATTCGTACGGTCTTTCAGTATGACTACCTTGTCTCTTATACTGCAGTATTACTTTGGTTAGCATACAATTTTGGAGACCTTAAGAGTGCTGATATTTGTCGATTCTCTTGGGCTCGAATCCTGTTTTCCTCCATTATCATTGGTTCTGTTGGTGGCCCTGGGACTTTGGCTTGGGTTGGGTGGATTACAAAAGAAGAGGCTCTGTCGTCGATGGAGCATGCCAAGATTAGCTAAAATAGAACAATGTATTTCTTACAAATAAAGCAAGTAAATAGATACTCTGATACTCGTCTAAATATATATACACTGAGTTGTAGGTTATAATCTAGTAATATTCTGAGGAATCTTTTGGTCACGAGACTGCTACCCTGGAGCACTATGTATTCTTCGCTCCTAGACACCACAACACTTAATCGCAGCTTCAACATAAACAGACCCGACTGCATCACAATATATCCATGCCCTGGTAATTATTGTTGTCCCCTTTAGAAGGGGGTAAGACCAAATATAGCAATGAAAGTCACCATCAAGGAATGGAATTCTGTCGCTACCTGGCAATGGGATATACCTGAAGACGACGTTTGCGGCATCTGCCAGGCTCACTTTGACGGCACATGTCCTACGTGCAAGTATCCCGGCGATGACTGCAGTTTATGTACGCTGCAAATTCATATACTCTATCTGAGCTCGGTTTTTTTATACTGACTTGTATAGTGTCTGGAAAGTGTGGTCATAATTTTCACATGGTTAGTTGCAGTCTTGACTTGTGTGTGCCTTTTGTCGGCAGATGGGTGATACTGACATGGAGATAGCATTGCATCATGGAGTGGATTAAACAGGAATCAGCAAAAGGACAATGTCCGATGTGTCGACAGCGTATGTTTTTATTTTCTTCTCTTTCTCTTCTTTTAGAAGTGATGATTATCAACGATGCGTATATTAAAGTACTAACGGGGTTTGTTTCAGCTTTTGAGTGGCAAGATCAAGCCAACGAGACCCATGAACCTACTAATGAGATTACTGCGCAAGGAGATTAATTAAGAGAGTAAAACAGAAGAGGGACGAGTATCTGATACGATGAGCAGCAGTCATAAGGATTAAATTATAGAAGCACCACTATTATCAAAATAAAAATCATCATGTCGTCTACTGTGCCTCATGCTCATACATGCAATATACGTGTGCTATCCAGAAAGGTCCACAGCTGATCCAGGCGACCTCTTCATTATATTTCCATTACGAGAAAACAACCGTCCCGCGCTCTCCTAGGCTTCCGGGACGTAGACCCCATCCTTGCAGAGCACCACAACCTTTTTGAAGAACCGCCGCCATTCCAAAGGATCCCCTTTAACTTTGACAAACCGAACATCTAGTACTTCAAAGCCGTCTGGAAGAGGCTGCTTGTCTACGCAGATTTCTCCGTGCAGGCTTTGCCGGCGGCCATCGATGGCGCGGATTTTGATGGTGACTATAGGGCTACCATGTAGATTTGGTGTGACGGGCGCCAAAGGCACATTTAATTGATGTAGAGCACCGCTGAGCATCTGGATGAGGTGGGTAGGGGGTACGTGCGAGAAAAAGCGGGTGAGTGATTCAGGAGGACAAATATCACGGAAACGTCGAGCTTGTTGTGTAAGTGTCATGGAGGGCCCCGGGTTTTGTGAGAATTGTGACATGGAGGGCTCGTCAGCGAGAGAGTCGAGGAGCATGCGGCGTGCACCAGAGGAGCCTGAGGGCAAAGAAGAGGGTTGTGCCCTGGAGCGAAGGATGGGCGCTTCCCAATCCCAGTCTTTGTCGGCGATGGGAGTGACTGGGGCTTCAGGCTGAGTGGACGAGAAACGGCCGGCATTGAGTCCAGAGTCAACAGTCGGATCGTCCGACGCAGAGAGGTAAGCATATTGTCGCGGTGGGACCGCATTCGGCGGTATCTGATTGAAATCGATGCGTAGGTTTGCTAGCATCTTGGTGGCGAGGATAATGGGATCAGATATTCTGCCATCGGCAGTGAGGAGCGGGTTATGGCGTGTATACCAAGGATGTTGTCGTATCTGAGCAAAGGTGAATCGTTTCTTAGCATCAATGGACATCATGCCTCTGAGAAGAGAGAGTGCTTCGACAGGTATCCTTCCCCAAAGGGGATCTGAACTTTTCCCCAGCGTCTTCACATATTCGCCAAACTCCCAGCTTGTCGACGATGGCTCATCCCACGGGGTGTTGCCGACTAGCAAGACGAAGAGGATGACTCCGCATGACCATATATCGACAAGATCTGGTGCATACTTGTCTGAATTGGGTAGTCTTTTGTCTGCTCTTCCACAGGCGAGAATCTCTGGCGCAATATATGGCGGGCTGCCACACAATGTCGAGCTGGCCTTGCGTTGGCCCTTGTATTCAAACATTGTCGCCATACCAAAATCAGCCAGCTTCAAGCTTCCGTCTTGAGATAAAAGGATATTCTCTGGCTTGAGATCCCGGTGAGCCACACCCTTGGAATGTATGAAGCTCACGCCGCTGACTAGCTGAAGGAAGTAGATCTGAGCAATATCTTCCCGCACACCAACATCCGCCTCTATCTTGTCGAAAAGATCACCACCTTCTGCAAACTCCATGGCTATCCATCGCCATACTGTATCTTCTCCCGAGGCGAACCACTCGATTACATTGGGATGCTGTCCGATATGAGAGTGGAGGGAAACCTCCATGGCGAGCTGCTTTGCCGAGATGCGGCCATGCTTGGTGGCGTAGCCCTTGTGTATGAGCTTGACAGCAAATACTGGATTTTGTGAGTCTAACGGAATAGCTTTTTTTATTCTGTTTTGGTTTTGCTTCCTCTATTAATATGGGATTTGGATATTGAATTTTTGGTGGTGGGGAGGAGAAATGAAAGTTATGCATACGAGGCATAGGCACCACGGCCAACAGTTTTTGATATAATACGAAAGGGCAGCTCTTTTGGTAATGGATCAAGCTGTGACTGTAACGGTGTTAGCTAGAGATGTATACATTTGCAATGAATGATGAATGATGATTCAGCCATGGCTTCAGATAACTGCATTTGCCATGATGGTAAGGGAGTCAACTCACCATGGTGTCTGTTAGTGAAAATGGCCTTTGTCTCACAACACCCTATTTCGACCTAAACAATGAAAGGAAAAAAAAAAAAAAAAAAAAAAAAAGAAAAAAAAAAAAAAAAGAGAATTAAACCAAGAGACGTAATAAATTCAAGCGTTAATTTGTATAATATAGTAGAAGCACTAGGCGAGAGTATTCCTACTTTTTGATTGTTAATGATGGCGTGTCCAGTCGCGTCTAACCGTGTAAAGAGGTTTTTGCTATCAATAATGTGAACCGGAACCCAGACCAGTTCCAGCAATTCGATTTATGGGTCCCTTTTCATCTGCTCTGTTGGATGAATTTTGATTAATTGTTTATTTCAGGCCTAACCCCGCCACCTACGGGCTCGTTGCTGCGGCAAACAAGACGTCCTAACAGCGGGTTTCATTCACTAAAGTCGAAGCCTCTAGCTGCCTGTAGGCACCGAGTTTTTCTTCCTCCTAAGCTGCCCAACAAAGCGTGTCTTACGGCCTCTTGTGTATTTTTTTTTTCTTTTCTCTTCTTCCCCTTCCCAGACTGACAGCACGGCAAAATTCGACCTCGACCTTCCCATTCATTCTTTATTATATTTAGATCAGATCCCTCAGCTTTTACTCGTTGTCGTGAATACTTGCTTGCCTCTGCGATTCTCTATATTCAGGCAGCATTTCCCCCGTCACCTTATACGCCATCTCCTTCCTACCTCATTAGGTAAACACTTTTTGGGGTACCTTCTACTCCGTTGAGGCGTCCAATTATTGCCCAACGCGGAACATCTACCGCTTGTTTGCATATTCCCCTTTCCCTACTTCCCTAAGTTTTTACCTTCTCTCATAGTCTCTTCCAAGAGACCTTTGTTCGGCTGGTATAGATTGGACCATTTATTGTTTTTTTTTTTCTAAGCCATTCTTTCGTCTATTCGGGCTTGCTTTGCACCGCATCTCGCATAATCCCCCATCGTCTGAGGCGGCGTTTTTGTTTACAATGGATTACACCGAGGATAATCAGAACTCTGTTCCTGGCAGTATCCAAGCTTCCAAGCTCAATGCCTCTCGCAAGGGTCCTGATTCGCAGAGCGTCACCAAACGGTATTCTTTTTCCCTCCCCACCTGAGGCATCCTATAGCTCTATAGAGCTGCTAACACGCTCTCTGGATAGGTTGCAGACCGAGTTAATGACCCTCATGACCTCGCCAGCTCCTGGCGTCTCCGCCTTCCCATCCGCTGATGGCAATCTTATGTCCTGGACGGCCACTATTGAAGGCCCCGATGATACACCTTACTCTGGCCTCACGTTTAAGCTGAGCTTCGCCTTCCCTTCAAACTATCCTTATGCTCCGCCTACGGTACTATTCAAGACGCCAATCTACCACCCCAACGTCGACTTCTCTGGCCGCATCTGCCTTGACATTCTCAAGGACAAGTGGACAGCTGCCTACAACATTCAAACCGTCCTGCTGAGCTTGCAAAGCTTGCTTGGCGAACCCAACAAGTATGCTGGCCCCCAACTAATACGAATTGACAAAATCTGACCTTGACTGATATTGTTTTCATAGTGCATCTCCCTTAAATGGCGAAGCTGCAGAGCTGTGGGATAAGGATATGGAGGAGTTCAAGAAGAAAGTTCTGGGACGGCATCGTGACATTGAGGAGGAATAAAAGGCATTTGTAGCGCGCAACCTTTTTATGATTTTTACGTTATTGGGTACTTGGAGTCCTTGGAGCATGATTCGATCGCTTGAAAGGGTATTTGGGTGTATTTTGCATTTCCACAACCAGGCTGGGAAAGGAGGGCTGTCTGTCCTTTCCCACAAGCGCATGACCCGGTTACAGCATGTAATAGAACCTGTCAAATAAACCATGACAATATCACCGCCTCATCAGGCTGTTCCTGTCACGTCCTTCTGCTGCAGTCAAAAGACTGTTGGCCACCGACATTATAGCAGGGGCGCAATTGCTGTAGAACAAGAAAAAAAAAATCCTTATTGATCACATTGCCGTCTTTTATTTTCAGCGTGAAAAGCTAGAAGAGCCGGTTGCAACTCCGTAATGCCATGCCACCCCAGAACCATTCCCAAAGAGAAACAAACTTTCTTTACTCCTCGACGACCTCAGTCGCGAGGCCCTTGGGGTTCTTGACATTGACCGCCTGAACGTAGCTGTACAACTTCTCCTTGGCACCCTCCTCATCGTTTCGTCGTCGGGAGATTCGTACTCGGATTCTGTAGGCAACACCCTTGACACCCTGCTCCCAAACCTTCTTGTTGAGCTGAGGATCGATCCGGACGTCAGTGGTACCCTGTTGGAAGAGGAGTCAGCATTTTCCGGTCCATTGGCCAAAAGGGTCGCGTCCCATCCTCAGCAGTAAACTTTGACTGGAGGGATACTACAGTTGGGATGTCGTACCATGGCCTGAGTAGCGAAAGATTTGATCTCCTTGATGGCGCGGGGAGCCCTCTTCTTGAAAGTGACACCGTGCAGCTTTACAAAAAACTATTAGCATCCCTACTTTCCAAACTCCGAAATTGGTCCTCCCCCCAAAATTTTGGCAAGACTGTCGAGGCGACGTACTCTCTTGTGCATGTGGATGGTGTACTCGCGGGCAACAACATCCGCAATGGCGGAGCGCTGGGCTTTTCCGGCAGGCTTCTTTGACGACATTTCTGGATTGATTGACGGTCAGTTTTCGGCGTAGAGAAAAGCGTTTAGGAGACTCTTGCGATCAAAGTTTGACAGAGTTTCTGTAGAATGAGAGGGGAAGAGATTTGGTGCGTCTTCGTACCTGCGGATCGACTCTTCACGGTCTGGGCGTTGATAGAGGGTGTTGATGTCGGAAATGCTAAAATTCCACAAAATCTTTGTGCGTAGGGCAGGCTCGAAAATCTCTTGGTGGGGGTAGCGAGCCAATCAGACAGAAGTCAAAATGGCTCCACCATAATTCACGTGAGTATCCATTAAGCAATCTCCTGAGGCAGCGATTTCGACGCCAACTGCGCCCCAAAGTGGGAAATGAAACCAGCGCCAGACCAATGACCCGTATTCCGTTGAGCGTTAGCCATCAAAACGACGCCGCATTCCAACCATCACCACGAGCAACGAGCTGCTACAAGCTCTTGCGCAACAACTTGTCTCTATCTCTCTCTCCTGCGTCCTCTATCGCATCATTATCCATCGCTTTTGCTCATCGCAGATTCGCCGCGCTAACCTCCCCTGGTAGGGAGAATTTTCTCCTTCTCGCAGGGCCTCTGTTGCTTGTTGCACAACATCTTAGCTAGCAACAGGTTCATCTAGCGATAGCAAACACTTCATCACACCGACTTTGAAACTTTCACTTGTTTTTGAAACTTTCACTCGTTTATCATTACCAATATTCTCCTAGCACACCATGGACGACAGTCGAGAAATGACGGCGTCGACGACGCCCCAACCCGACATGACGCGCAATAGACTTCCGACTCTGTTTGAGGTGCTGAGCCGTCGCACCCTGCCACCAGTCGACCTTTTTTCATTCTATATATACATGCGAGATCAACAACGATCTGTTGACTATCTAGACTTTTGGTAAATATTTTTGCTTCAATTTTCAAGCAGGCTGCATGAGTTGACGAAATACTAATCTATTTTACCAGGTTGGATGTCGCGCAGCACATGTCACTTTGTCGCCATTATGTTCGCGAACTTCGACGATCAGTTCTAATTGCGACTCCGGATCTGGACAAGACATCTAAGCGATCCTCTCAGATACTGGAGCTTGGCGATTTGGAATCTCGCGCGGCTGGCCCGTCGATGTACGCAACGGAGAAAGAAAGGGATCGAGATGCCCAAATGTCGGCATTTTTGCGTGAAGATCAGAGTCACGATTCGGCTCAGACACAAAGCGGATCAAATCAAACGAAGCCTAGCCCTCCATTTAGCCTATCTCGTGACGCGACTGATTCGAATTCTCCGGCCCATACGGTTGCACGGCAAGATATCAGAGCTTCTGCTGAGAAAATTCTTTACACATTTTTAATGCCTGGTGCTGAGAGAGAAATCACGTTACCTGGATCAATTACTCAGGATGTTACGGCCTCCATAGAAGAGTACGGCCGGGATGACCCAGAAGTCTTTGATGTGGCTAAGGACTACGTATTCCAGGCGATGGAGAGAGATGCATTTCCCGGTTTCTTGCGCATGAAGGCCTTGGGCAATCTTATTCCGCCCACACTCGTCATGCGTCTTATCATTGGTCTCGTTGCCATGTTTGGAGCGTTTTGGACCTCCTTTGTTCTCATTTTTCTTGACAAATCTAGGACAACTAGATGCTGGGTAAGTTTATTCTATTTGCGTTCCCGAGTTATAGACCTCTGGTGGTGGAACGTTAGGCTAATTTTTCTTCAGCTTATTCTCCCATTTACTATTGGTGTATATCTCCTTGCGTCATATCAATATTCCCTGGACCCCATCTTGGCACTCATCGGATTCAGCGAATATACTCCCTTTAATTTCTCGCGCATTCGAGAACCCTACATTCGCCGGCTTCTTGCGAAACGAGCGCTCATGGTGTTAGCCGTTACTCTTCTTATCGACGCTGGGCTCTGCGTCCTGTTCATTCTTGTCCCGGGCAAAAGACTCTGAATTTATTTCAGTCATCTTTTTTTTTTTTTGCCAGGGATGCAGGACACCAACTGGCTTATACACGCAAAGACTTTTGGCGCAAAGCTTCTTACTGTGCGCTCGCGCGTGTGCCACTTGAGCAAGATTAATCTAATTCAATTCATGACTTTAACGAACAATTCTCTTATAGGGTTTAATTGGGGCGATGGGAATTCTTTCCTTCTAAATGAAGAGCCAAATAAAAGGAGGCCGACGGAGGCTCTGGCGTTGGCTTTTAGACTATTCTTTATATGTTCGCCGGCAATTGTATCATCAACCAGGGTTTGGCCAGGGTTTGGAGTTGCTGGATCAACAAACACTTTATATTTTCACATAAATAGCAGAGTAGAATGTGGCTTGTAGTCGTCTCATTCATGTATTGTATTGTATCATATTCTTTCGTAGCTATCAAATTCATACCAAAAAAAAATAAAAAATACCCGCCTTTTGTGCGTACGCCATTTTTCTACTGCGCCTCATTACAGCTTCCTCTTGCTAGCCCTCTTAGCCAGGTCATCTGCTGCGTATAAATCATCAATATCCATTAACTCAGCGGCAGACACTGTGCCCGTGGCTTCGACCATCGAGCGCTTGTTGATGCCTCTCCGAGCTAAATTATCCCGTTGATAAGCTGAGAGCATTCCGCCACCGCTTTTATCCATCTCAGTCACACTCTCTACTAACGCCTGTAGCTTTTTGTCCGAAGCTCGTTTTTCCTTCTCTCGCGAAATGGCGGCATCACGAATGCTCTTAATTTGCTCTTCGAGGTCTCCGAGGGTAGTTGTACAGCGACTGGCCCAACTCTGTAGGGCGCTAATCATATTTGGGATTGTGCCAGGAGCAAGATCCCGAAGGGGAGCGATGCTTGATACTTGAATGGCCTTGCGAGCGGGATCGAGGGTGGCGTGGAGGAGGCCAGCGTATATAGCAGTGACAACGAGGTCCTCTACCTCTCGGATCGAAGAGAGACCTAAAGCTTGTTGTAATGCATCGTAGGATAGGCTAGATCGATCACTAGCTAGGGATAGAAGAGAGAGCTGCCGGAGTTTAAGGATTTGAGTATCGTTTAAGGCTGGTAGGTCGGGGGTTGCGTGGTATGTCGTATAAGAGCCATATGAGAATATTTGGAGTAGCGTAAGGTATGATGTGAATTCTGGACTGGATGCAAGAGCCTGGATCTGAGAAGTCTGGAGAAGCTCGGCGAAGAGAAAGGTGTTTGGAGCTGAGGTCGCGCGAGTGACGAGATCGGCAGCGGCGCGGGGAGAGGTGGCTGATTTGGAGAGCGCAAGGAAAGGCTACAGATGTCCGTGTTAGTAATCTATGTTGCGAAAGAAGCTTTTTACTATCAGGGGTGCATACCTCTAAAGCATTCAACGCCTTGGTTTGCTCCATGGTACCCCGGGCAGTCAGTTTCTCTTCTTCTGTTTCTTTCTCTTGTTTCTTGAAACGCGATTGTATGGATCACGTTTTGGGAGGCTGCCGCATGCTCGAGATGGCCGGGGGGGGTGGGGGTCGGACAGAGGTTGGCTCGATCTGATAAGCGAGGCTAATGTTTTGGAAAGAAAGAGAAGATTTGTTTCTCCTTAACGAAAGTGGCAAGAATTCACAGGCTAAGGTGCCTTGGGCTGCTGCACATTGGTTTTGTTTGCGGATGGTTGGTGTATCAGGAGCGTTTGAGGTTTGAAAGCCATGGCGTTGAGACCTCTAGTGGTCGAGGCCGCTAGAACCCGGAGCGGGGCCTAGTGTGGTGGGGTCTGAAACAACTGGAAATAGGTATTTAACTGGTACTAAGTACAGAGGAGAAATCGGGAGGGCTTATCAGTTGCTCTCACTTACATAGACAGCCAGGGCTTCGTTCTTTCATTACTTTAATCTAAAAGCGTCGGGTGTTCATGAGTACCAAGGTACACGCGATTGAGCCGAGATTTGATTAAAAAACAGATCACGAGAAGCCCTCAGATAGATATACCGAAGAACGTCCGCAGCCAATGCAACTAAAGGGCCCAATCGAGCAGGAGCAGAGAGATGTTATATCTGAGAGCTGTCTTAAAGGACTAATAGTCTTGACATTTTAACGTTAAATTTTCTGGGGATGGTTCACTAATACTACTCTAGACGACGTGCCAAGTACGAAATATAATGGGTTGGAATTGAAGTCATCATGGTTGTACTTCAGAATGATTCTGGGGGCTATAGCTCTCTATAGTATTCCATACGGAGGTACTTCGTACTTCGTAGTGAGCTTGTCCTAGGTCTACCTGGAGCTCCCAATAAGCCGCCGCAAACGAAATGATGCCGGTCCTTCATCCGCAATTTTGACAGGTTGGGCTTCTGTGCCTTGTCTATGCTTAGAAACACAACATTATTCAGCACAATCCAGTTAGAAGAAGGTCGGCTGCTTTTAGGCGTTATCACTGAAACATGAGTCGGACGGACTGTGTGTAAAACATAGTGCGACAAATGATAAGGCGCCAAACGCTCTCCCTTTCCCTCCTCCTATTTCAGACACCTTGCAGAGTAACATTTGATTAGTAGCTTAGCATGTTCAATATATTTCCTAAAACACACCTACGTATTTTCTTTGTGTCTGTTCTTTTCCTCTCTCTTTTTTTTCTTCCCCTTTGTCATTTCCATTCTTTCTCATTTGCGTATACCCTTTATGTTGCACTGTGGCATTTGTTCATAGGCCACACTGTACTTTCATCTAATTACTTATTACTAATAACCAACAAAGAAGAAAGGCCTTTGCTGCTCCTGAGGACCGGAAGCGTTGCGAGCTGTTCTTTATTTACACTTTTTGAATACCACTTCAGCAACGCTATTTTGAGCGACAGCCCCCGAGCAGTCACACACCCTTCACACCCTGCTTGACCAGGTACTACTGGTATTACCTGGCGGACATTTAGGCTGGTGGTATAGCGCCATTTTCCTTCCTTGTCTTTGTTTGGTATTTCGATGCGGAGAGAAGCCATCTAACTGGATTTATCAATCACGGCCTAATAGACGGAGTATATTTACACTTGCTTGCATCATACGTTCTTCGCAGCCTTTTTTTTTTCTTGTGGTGGAGTCCATTGACTGGGATCCTTTCCGACAATAGCGCGGCTCCTTCGGCCAGAACTTTTTTTTTGCTGACAATAACCGGTTCGGCCGAGTTATTAAATCCTCACGACCGCTAATTGTACAAGTACGTCTTACTGTTACTCCAGGGCTGGTCTCTGGAGAATTAAGACGTCCCCATCGCACAGGTCAGGTTTACCGAGTATATCGTGACAACTCTTTATTTATCATCTTTTTTTTCTTCTTCTCCGCTTGTGCAATGCTTGCGGCTGCAAGGTAACAACGAACATCTGGAGATAGAGGCAGCTGTTGGGTCTCCCACGCGGACCCCATCTTTTACGTGAGAAGAAACTTGGCGTAGAATCGCTTGACGAGAACGAGAACGAGAAACAATCAATCATGGCTCCAACATACATCAAGGTCCCCGGGCGGGATAGCGACGACAATGTGAACCTTGCGCCGAGAAGCGCGCACATGGCAACGACTACTTTGCGGGTTGGCGGCATGACGTACGTTGTTTCCGTTCAAAAACATATCGCCAGATTTCCGAAGAAGTTATCGCTGACATATTTCACCTCTCAATAGCTGCGGATCATGCACATCGGCTGTCGAGGGGGGCTTCAAAGGGGTCAAAGGTGTTGGTACCGTTTCTGTCAGTCTTGTCATGGAGCGCGCTGTCGTCATGCACGACCCCCAGATTATCAGCGCAGAACAAGTCCAAGAGACCATCGAGGATTGCGGATTTGATGCCGAGGTGCTTTCAACAGACCTGCTGACCCCACTTGTCACTCGATTTCCGGACAATAAAGGGGATGAGGACGTGGACAGCGGGCTGGTCATGACAACAGTTGCGATTGAGGGGATGACGTGCGGCGCTTGCACTTCTGCCGTCGAGGGCGGTTTCAAAGACATTCCTGGTGTCAAAAGTTTCAGCATATCGCTTCTCTCTGAGCGAGCCGTCATCGAGCATGACCCAGAGCTTCTGCCCCCCGAGAAAATCGCCGAAATCATTGAAGATCGGGGCTTTGGCGCTGAAATAGTCGATACCGTGAAAAATCAGTTTGAAAATAGCGCCAAGTCTGAAGGTCCAACAAGCAATATTGCTACAACTACTGTAGCCATTGAAGGAATGACATGTGGCTCCTGTACCTCTGGCGTTGAAAGTGGATTTCAGGGAGTTGACGGGGTGTTGAAATTCAACATTAGTCTTTTGGCCGAACGCGCAGTCATTACTCACGATGTCACGAAGCTCACCGCTGATCAGATTTCTGAAATCATAGAAGACCGAGGCTTCGGCGCCACGGTTCTATCTACTGTCCACGATACCAACGATCTAGGCGCCGCCACGACAACCTCACAGTTTAGAATTTATGGCAGCCCGGATGCAGCCACCGCAAAGGCTCTTGAAGAGAAATTGACAGCGCTTCCAGGTATCAAATCCGCTTCGCTCAGTCTTGCTACAGAACGGCTTTCGGTCACACATTCCTCCGCCGCCATTGGACTCCGTGGAATCGTCGAGGCTGTAGAGGCTACAGGTCTTAACGCTCTAGTGGCGGACAGTCAAGATAATAACGCACAACTCGAGTCGCTGGCCAAAACCCGTGAGATTCAGGAATGGAAGACTGCCTTCAAGGTCTCAGTGGCATTTGCCGTGCCGGTATTTTTCATTAGCATGATATTGCCAATGGTTTTTCCGAGCTTGAATTTCGGTGTTATAGAACTGTGTACCGGCCTCTACGTCGGCGATATACTCTGTTTGATTCTTACGATCCCTGTTCAGTTCGGTGTTGGGAAGCGGTTTTACATATCGGCGTATAAATCACTCAAGCATCGCTCGCCGACGATGGATGTTCTTGTTATGCTTGGTACATCATGCGCCTTCTTCTTCAGCATTTTTGCCATGGGGGTGTCAATATTACTACCGCCGCATTCTCAGCCGGGTACAATTTTTGATACGAGTACCATGCTTATTACTTTTGTCACTTTGGGCCGTTTTCTTGAGAATCGTGCCAAGGGTCAGACATCAAAGGCTCTATCGCGCCTCATGTCTCTGGCTCCGTCAATGGCAACCATATATGTGGATCCTATTGCCGTAGAAAAAGCGACAGAGTCATGGGCCAAGTCAAGCGCTGAATCTGTGGATCCCATGGCTCAGCGATCTGGCGAAGGAAATGGCTCAGTATATGAGGAGAGAAGCATTCCGACTGAACTACTACAGGTTGGGGATATCGTCGTTATCCGACCCGGTGATAAGATCCCGGCGGACGGCATTCTTGTTCGTGGAGAAACCTATGTCGATGAGAGTATGGTAACCGGAGAGGCGATGCCAGTGCAGAAACGCATAGGAAACAATATGATTGGGGGTACGGTGAACGGCAACGGGAGAGTGGATTTCCGTGTCACTCGAGCCGGTCGGGATACGCAGCTCAGCCAGATTGTGAAGCTTGTTCAAGATGCTCAGACTACGAGGGCGCCCATTCAAAAGGTGGCTGATACTCTGGCGGGTTACTTCGTACCTACGATTCTGATCCTAGGATTCCTTACTTTCCTCTCGTGGATAATTCTCAGCTACGTGATGCCACATCCACCCATGATCTTCTTGCAGGATAACAGCGGCGGTAAGATTATGGTCTGTGTCAAGCTTTGTATCTCTGTCATTGTGTTTGCATGCCCTTGCGCACTTGGCCTAGCCACTCCAACTGCTGTGATGGTAGGAACTGGCGTGGGAGCTGAGAATGGCATCCTTATCAAGGGCGGTGCTGCCCTGGAGCAAACGACCAAGGTTACACAAATCGTTTTGGATAAAACCGGTACAATCACGCGCGGTAAGATGAGCGTTGCCAAAATGGATCTGGTTTCCTTGTGGGATGATGGCGCGTCGCGAAAGCGAGTCTGGTGGTCCGCCGTTGGCCTCGCGGAGATGGGCAGTGAACACCCCATCGGCAGGGCCATCCTGGCAGCAGCCAAGGAGGAACTTGGAATCTTTGATCCTGAGGGCGCCATTCCTGGCAGTGTCAACGACTTTAGCGTTACTGTTGGCAAGGGCATCAATGCCCTTGTTGAGCCTGCATCTTCTGGTGAGAGGACGCGTTACAGAGTTTTAGCTGGAAATGTAAGCTTTCTTGAAGCCAATGGCGTCGAAGTTCCAAAAGACGCCATTGAAGCCGCAGAGCAAATCAACTCTTCAGCAAAGAAATCACGATCAAAAGCCTCAAGTGCAGGTACAACCAACATCTTTGTCGCCATTGACGGGAAATATACTGGTCACCTTTGCCTTTCGGATACAATCAAGGATGGTGCGCTTGGAACAATCGCTGTGCTGCACCGGATGGGTCTCAAGACGGCCATGGTTACCGGAGATCAACGACCTACAGCTCTAGCCGTCGCAGCCATTGTGGGCATCTCTCCTGATAATGTTTTTGCCGGCGTCAGTCCCGATCAGAAACAGGCTATCATCAAGCAACTTCAGGCTCAGGGAGAGGTCGTTGCCATGGTTGGAGACGGCATCAACGACTCGCCTGCCCTGGCTACAGCAGACGTAGGTATTGCCATGTCAAGTGGAACAGATGTCGCCATGGAGGCTGCAGATGTTGTTCTAATGCGACCCGACGACTTGTTGAGTATCCCGGCCGCTATCCACCTCACACGACACATCTTCCGCCGCATCAAGATGAACTTGGCGTGGGCGTGCATCTACAATATCGTCGGCTTGCCCATTGCCATGGGCTTCTTCCTTCCATTCGGCCTCCACATGCATCCCATGATGGCCGGATTCGCCATGGCTTGCAGCAGTGTCAGCGTAGTGGTAAGCAGCCTGCTCCTCAAGTTCTGGAAGCGGCCCCTGTGGATGGACGAAGCTTCAGTTGAAGCCACTGGAGGCCTACGCTGGAAGAGCGGCAGGGGCATCATCGGCTGGGCAAAGGAGACATTTGACAGAATTTGGGGAGGAAAACGTGAGGAGGGGTACGTGGCGTTGGAGAATCTAGAAGTTTAAAATCTTTTATTATTATTTTATTTTTATTTTTATTTTTATTAGAGAGGGGGAGTGTGGTTTGATTGTATATGGCTGACATTGGCGAGACCAAAGAGCATTCATTGCGTGGGGTGTAGGACGATTATGGCGTTTAGGGGAGGGCAGATATCATATATAGCATAATCTTTTATATATGTGTGTATATATATATCTCATTGAATCACCTTATAACTGCAACATGCTTTTGAAAAATTAATTAAAAAAAAAAACATTTCTCTCTCTCTCTCTTATATATATATATATCGTATTTATATATATATATCGTGTTTATCACAATGTCTCTGACTATTTTCCAAAGAGAAAAAACGCAACTTTACTATCCGTAGCATGTACGTGTAGTGTAGCATAGCATTTACACACCCTGGGCTAGCTATCTTGAAGTTCTCTCTCATCTCCTAGATTTTTTCCCATGTCTGAGGCTCTACTACTACTACTACTATTACTATACTCGGTACAAATAACGTTATGATCACCGTAATCAGATGCCTACCCAGGCAGGCTGAAACAAAAAGATCGCCATTTAAAACCCCTGGGTCTTGATACTAATATTCAGCCAAAACCATCATCCCCCTCCCCCCAATATATGTCAGCTTTGTATTACTTTGTATTACTTTGTATTACTTGGTACTTTGACTCGCATTACATAGATAAATCAGGAAGCAGATATTTGCATTGCTGAATATGAGTTAGCTCTTGATTGAAACACGAAACCAGAATAGAATGTCATATTCAAATATTTTTAATGGAGCAAGTGCAGATATATACAATATTTCTCCCCAACCAAAGTAAACATGTATACTCAATGCCCTCAATGGCTAAAAAAAAAGGGGGGGGGATATTGCAAAGTGATGCCGTAGACATCTCTTCAGCTCCATGTATTGCTTTCCCACAAGAGCATGTTATCCTTAAGAAGTCTGCCAACAATTGCATCCCAGCATCTCCAGAATTGCTTTAGAATACAATTTGTCCTGCAATGGGGATATAACAATTCCAATGCCAGCCAGTCTGAGAATCAAAAGAAAAAGAAAATGAATCAACTCAATCAATCATGAACACTAAAATTATCTAGCCATACTCCAAAAAGATGCCAATATATATATATATATATGCCTTATATCCAAAAAGAGGAGTCATTATCAATAACACTCCAATCCTGCCTTGAAACGCTTGCTTAAATCAAAAATAATATTTAAATCGTGCTCCTTAAGGTAATACTGGGGCGATGTTGCATTAATTTTGCAGCGTTAATATAAGTGATATTAAACAACGACTTCATTGTAACAGGATATCTGTTATAAGCTATTGTAAGGGGCAATGTCAGCACAAAGTACTAGCATTGGCGAATCTTTTGATCATTGGCTCAATTACCACCCCTTCTAATTGTTGTTACATGTAATATATTTAAGCAATAAGTATAGTGTAGTAGAAGGCTGATTTTATAGAGAATAGCAATATAAAGGTTTTCTACCTAAAGCTTAGGTTTTTCCTTTATAAGTAAAAGAAAGACTAGAGAAAAGTACCTAGATACCCTAGATAGCTTGCTAGTGTT
>JACBYL010000766.1:0-32225 GCA_015266385.1 Trichoderma oligosporum | reverse complement strand
GAGGGGGAGGGGGAGGGGGATTGTTTCATTACATTGAGCGTAGTACGAGACGTCGGATCGGTTTTCAACTTGGACCTCAACGGCTCGTTTGTCTAACACGGCGCGGCTGACGTGAAGAACAGGTAAAGTAATGGTCCCCGAAGGAGTATCCTCAGCTGGAAGGCTTCGCTTGCCGTCAAAGGGGAGAATATGAAAAGGCTTGTCCTCGTTGCTTTCGACATGTCGCTTATTACCTGGATATGGGAACGGCAGGATATGAAAAGGCTTGTCTTCTTCTTCTTCTTCTTCTTCTTGTTTTTCTTCTTGGCCACTTTCAACGTCTCGCTTATATGGAAACGGCAAGATGTGAAAGGGTTTATCATCCTCTTCCTCAATTGCACTTCGTTCTAATATCTCGCGTTTTATTGGAGGTCCTCTAGCTGATGTATGTGAGGATGAAATAACGGGTAGAGTGATTGTGTTTCCGATGTCTTCCGGCTCGAATGCATGTTTGGGCGCCGCCTGGGCTAATACAGCTAGAGATAAGACGAGAAATGATGAGATGGCCATGATTGCACGGTGTTTGATAGAATGAAAAAAAAAAAAAAAAAAAAAAAAAAAAAAAAAAAAAAAAAAAAAAAAAAAAAAAAAGGATTGGATAGCGGTGATGGATGTTTTTTTCGCTTCAACGATGCTTTGTATAAATCGTATGGCATATATGTACCAAATATAGAGAAAAGGCAGGGCTTCTAGAGAAAGAAGAACAAAACGCAATCAACAATCAGCCATCCAGGCTGTTCAATAGTAGAATGAGAAACCAGTTCTCGACGAATGAAGAATACGCAACAAATGATTTTGAAGATGACAAAAAGGTTTGCAACGATTTAAAAGGAAACAAGAGAAAGAAAGAATGCCATGACTGACTCTACTTCTATAAAATGTGAGGATAAACGAAAACGAAAAGCCAAGATCTTAATGACGAAGCCGAGGGGGTTAGAAGCTTGTGAGCCAGG
Organism: Trichoderma oligosporum; assembly: GCA_015266385.1. Classification (NCBI taxonomy): domain Eukaryota; kingdom Fungi; phylum Ascomycota; class Sordariomycetes; order Hypocreales; family Hypocreaceae; genus Trichoderma; species Trichoderma oligosporum. The sequence continues at coordinate 31,233 of JACBYL010000766.1, read as the reverse complement.
GTTAAGATATTAATTATTAGTACTCCGTACGGAGTATAGGCAATTCAATTAAGTAAATCTACTACGCCCACATATAATTGGAGAACTTATAATAAACATATTTGTATCATGTAAGAGATTTGTGCTGTGATGAGCTACTTTTGGCGCCCATCTCAAGATCGAAATAGAGCGCGGATGAAGGAAAAAGAAAATACCACACTACTACTACTACGGCTACTACTACTTACTAGCTGTCTCTATTTACCCCTTGTTTTCGCTTGGCTTTCTTTTCTTTTCCTTTCCTTTCCTTTTTTTTTTTTTTTTTTTTTTTTTCTTTTTTTTTTTTTTTTTTTATAACCCTTTAGTAGGAGGCCTGCGGGGTTTTGAAGTTTGCAAGGAGGGCTGATGGTGAAACACGAAGCGTCGAGGGTTCTGGGGCGGCGGAATATCAAACACGGAGGAAAGGGGATTTAATGCATAGCTGTTTGATGCTGAAAAGATGGGAATTGGTGAAGGGGTTTCCTTGTTTTGAAAGGTAATGTGAAGTTTTAAGAAAACACTAGTAACGGGATGGTGAGAAGTTAGAGCTGGAACTGGACATCGTGTGTTGTTGTTGTTGTTGTTGTTGTTGTTATTTGTGTGTCTGTTTGTTTGTTGATGCTGCTGCTGCTGCTCTTACATGCAGCTGGCAATTCCTTTGAACGTTTGAACCTACAGAGTACAAATATTTCACTCAGCTGAATGACACGGGATGGATGCGGCGTGGAGACAGCCAAGAAGCTTGGTGCCCCTGATTAATCAAAAATATATGCGACTGAATTCACCAATACAAGGTTACAAAGTACGCTGCCAAGCTTGAGCGTATTATTACTTACTACTTGCACTTACACTTACACTTACCACTTACACTTACACTTACACTTACAAGTAGTGAGAGTAAGAGAGTAATAGTATAGTTAATACCGTTGCGGTGTACAATTACTGAATAGAAATGGAGATGAACGATGTAATAAACGCCGTGCTAAGCCCGTACCTTATCTTGAAGTAGCACCGGGAGGGTCATCTGCCGGGGTCTTTTCTCTGGCGCTTACTCTTGTATGCACTCCGTACCCGGGCTTCAGATTGAGGTGACATGGGGTGATTTAAACAGTTAGAGATGTTTTTTTGCGTATAGAGTCTTTTATTCTATTCTATCATTTGTATAATTCTATACTTCAATATCAAAACGCGTCGATCCTCATGCTACAAGTATGAATAGGCGCCCAAAGTTAATCACCCGGCGTCTCAAGGAATGAAATGTTTCGGCTACCAATCTTCAACTTCCGAATACTCCGTATACCCTCCTTTCGTCCCGTCGGATAGGTAATCTAGATTTTTCATTCTTATTCAGCCATCACAGAAGCGAAATGGACATAATAATATAACATAAGAAAAAGAAATTGAAGCCCAATTCACACCCAAATCATCATCAGTCGAACATGAAAATCACCTTTTGCAGTCACCCTTCACTGATGCCCGACTCTCTCTCTCTATCTCTCTTCTCCCTAGCAATTGATCCCGACACGCAGATCAAAAAGAGACACAGAGAGAGAGATAGTCATCCCATCAAAAACTAATCGGGACTAGACGTTACTGATTGATGCGTTGTCCTGCGTCTGGAGCGGCCACCCCGCAGGACCAAGTCCCACGAGTATGGTATGCTTAGTGATGGTGTTGTATGGATTAGTCTTTCAACCCTTTTTTATTCCTTCTTTTATGGTGCTAGTCTCTGTACTCTCTCACTCTCTCTCTCTCTCGCCGTTTTTACAGCTAGTTCAGTCATGGCATGTCGCATTGCGATGTGTTGGCGATGATGATGATGATGATGATGACGACGACGATGTTTGGTGATAGGCAGGTAGAAAGTATTAGAGGGCATGTCTTTGTGTAAAGTCATACTCTGTATACCTACAAGGAGAAACAATACTCACGGGCATCAAATCAGACACTACACTACACGTTTTCGATGGCAAGTAAATATCGCTACCAGAGTCCATGTGTTGAAACTATTCATGTCAATTGGATATTCTTCCATCAAACCCCGAAATCAAGCCTTTGCAAAGCAAACATACGTCAAAGATAGCCGTGATACCATCCCCTCTGCTGCAACACTCTCCTTTCCTCCGCATCGTGCATTGTCTCTCCACCCTCCATTTATCACCGCATCAATCTGTCCTATCGTATGCCATCACCCGCATCAATCAAAAAAGAAGAAAAGGAAATTGATTGGTCCTGAGAACTTCAAGTACCACACATTCTACCTCTGGCTTCAACCCATGATAGCCCACCCCAGCTGCATGCACTTACAATCCCAGCTTTTGCTCCGTCTTCTCACTCGCCCGCTAAGCCCGCAGGAACAGCGATGACACTTTTTACGTGGAGGAAAACAGCTGCATATGCATCGTCTGTGCGATTGACCAAACTCGGTTCTTGCGCCATGTTGCTTTGTGTGACATATTATCCAATCTTTGGGTCTTTCCATCACCATGAGGGAGGGGGGGAGGGGAGGTGTCTGTCTAGTAGACTATATAATGCGCAAAGTACGCAATGGGATATTCTATTCAAACCACAATTTTTACAGCTTTTATTCTGAGTCCTTCTTACTCTAGTCCCCTTTTTCAAATCTGTATGTTGCTGAGACTGTCAAGATGATGTGTATATTAATATATAGAAGTGACCTATCTAACAGTTTGCTAATAGTTCGGATGTATATCCCGCTATATCAAAGTGAACTTGAGGCGCTTCGGCGCCATGAAACAGCAACAGATGGACACGCAAACTGGCTGAGGAATCGCTTTACCATCATCCCTACTTTACCTGCCATCTCAGCCATCGACAAGCCCACAGATATCGCTAAGCAAGCGTTTTCTTTCCTCAAAAAGCGAGACTCCTCTAGTCATACCAATCTTATCATCGGGCTTGTTGTTGGCCTCACCCTCGCCGCCTTCGTTATTGGCGTCAGTGTCTTTCTCTGTCGCTACGGACAGTCAATTAGATTTTCGTCCAAGAAACAGAGACATAGGCGACGGTCGATGAGTAGCAGAGGATCAAGGAGCCCAAAGAACTCGAGGGAGGCGGAACATCACGCCGAGGTAGCAGCGCCGGAGGGGTGAAAGAGGACCGGCGTGAATATATCTGATTTTGCAGGAAATACATTTGCAGCTGTTGTGAATGGAGAGTTCCGATACCCAGGACCTGGTGTTTTTTTTTATATATATTTATGATGATGATGCTACTACGAAAGCGTTGCTATTATTATCAAACCTTGAGCATTTTGAAGCTTTGGAATATCTGATTTGGCTAAAAGAAGGCTGTATATCTCTGGCAGGTAGAAATGATGGATTGGACAGATTGTATCTTCACTTTACTTGTGTAAATTATTTTCAGACCACAGAACAAATAATATATTAAATCCATACTTCTCGTCTACTTGTAGATAGTCTTCTTCAAAAACACACGTGCAGTCCTGCTGCATGCCCCGTTAAGTAGTATTAAATCTCTAACGCGGTATTACCCATTCAACTCAAGACCTTTGAGCATTTTCCCCCCTCAACGCACCACCACTCGCCTATGGCGATGATGGCAGTGATGACGATGGTGGTGATGTCGTTTCCGCTGCTTCTCTCTTTGCTCTTGTCCACGCCGTCCAGTCCTTTGATCATCCATATCTGTGTCGGCCTGGCCACTCGTCTGTGCAGGTTCATTTAGGTCGTTGATAAAAGCATCCAGACCCGCTGGCATGGCAATTGGGATAACAGGAGAGAGTGGCCTGATGAGCTTGTCTAATTCGTCCATGGGATCTCGGCGGAGAAGAATATGTTGAGCGTACTGGAAGCGATGGTGATGTTGGCGATGGCGATGACGATGAGCATGATGATCCTGGTGTGAATTGTCATGGCCATCTCTGTCATCATAGACATTACCGTGCCGGCGGCGGCGGCTTTGGCCATCTTCATGCTGGTGATCATGGTAGTGGTCTCCATGGAAATGCTTATCATCATGTTGATGATGGTGAATCGACAAAGGCACTGCCGGCAGTGCCGTCTGCTGCTCGTTTTGAGCGTCACCATCTTGTCTTTGGGTTGTCTGTGCCTGTTCCATCTCGGCTGTTCTCTCCTCATGTCTACCCATGTCTGTATGCTCTCGCAGATTCTCGCGATTCTGTCGTGATTCGGGATTCTGTCGTCGGGATCGCTTGTGAGGATGACGTTGGCGCCAGCACCAAAGGTATGTGAGAGCTGCAACAGCAACAGCTACGAGCGTGAGGCCAATGGTCAAGCCTATGGCTGCCGAAGATGACATTTGTCCATCATGGGCGTCACGAGCGTGAATGATAGGAGGAGGCTGATGCTGGTGTGCGAGGCAAGGCATGGTAAAGAGGGAGAAGGGCATTGCGAGATATTTTGAGCGAAGCTGAACCACAAAGAGATACAAGGTTTAATGATATTTTGTCTACATCTTATATTATGAATGGCGACGATGGAACGCCTTTATACAACATGTTGGATAGAAGTTTGCTGGCGAGAGCGAGACACTCCATATGACAACACTCAACATATTGGCTCATCATTGCCGCTCATTCTAGTTAATCCCAACGCCTCACCGTTTTTTTACTTTTTTTTAAAAAAAGGAATTGAAACAATTTGCCATTTCTTCGAGCCGTTAATCTGGTCGTCGAGTAATTACGGGTTTCAACAGCAAAATTGCCTCTATGAACAGTGATGATTTTCGGCAAATTCAGGAGATAGGGAGCCGACAAACAGTCTGGACGACGGATAAGTTCGCAGCACCATGTGATGCATTCTCACGGCTTCTGTTAATCCTGTGAGATGGCAAAACTTTCCACGTTTGTAGAGGAATGGGAATATGTTTTATCAGCAGAGACTGGCTGCAACGGTCGGTGTTGCTGTGATGAGCTGTGTTCGGTGTAACAAAGTATATTGAGTTTGAGAGAAAGCTTCTAGAATTTGCCATTCATAAGCCTCTAATTACAGACAAGCTTTGCGGGAGGATTTCTTTGTCATACGGCCACAATACCGTTCCACAGAAGGGGTGGTCAAACACCAATGGTTCTAGAAGTATTGCATGCCAGAAGTATTGCATGCCAGAAGTATTGCATGCCGGAAGTATTGCATGTTAGTAAGACCTTTGGCGTTGATCGCCTTTCCCCTTCTGCTCTATCTGATATAGTCTCGTATGAAAGCAGTACTGGAGCATTCTTAAAGAATGATGACTTGTGGATAATCTATTCGCTAGTCTGAATGACGCAAAGTGGCTAATGGCAACTTTGTCCGTCCCGCTTTTGACTTAGAAATGGTTGCATTAGCGGAGATATCTTTACTTAAACACTTGGATGCGTATGATTGTAAAGAGTAAGGCGATTATTGTTTGTTTGCTGGACCAAGCCTTTTTCATATGCCGCCATCAAGGTTCTACATGATGAAATAGAGCCATCAAAATCTAATATTCAATAGTTTTAATGGTGAAATCTCTTTATGCAATAAATAGAGCTTTATCATCTCATTAGTTGAATAATACTCTCGATACTTGGTTACTTGTACTTCGTAAGAAACTAGTTGAATCATCCCACGCCACTAGTCCGCAATAGGCATCTAACCGTTCCCCCCCACCAACCCCGCCAGCCGTTTTCAACTTTGGTGGGCAGGTACGTAATTTGAGCCCCTCATCACCTAAAGAAAGTAGTTTATTTGATTTTTATATTGAGATAGAGGGGGAGATTTACAGTTAATTCCACTTGGATAACTTCCAATGGCAACTCTTCTTGAAACCGGTGATACAAAGTATTTTTTGTTCTTTTTCCTGGCTTCAAATAAATTAAATAAATAAAAAATTAAGTCAGATATGTATGTACAAGCCACATTTGCAATGCAATGAACAACTGTGGCAACATCTTGTTGATCTTCATGGCGAGTCAGGACCCTTTTGCCTGAGTCCTGATTTATAATGGAGAAGAGAAAATAATACGCAAAGTCTGATTCCCCACAGAAGGCGATAGACTCCTAGTAGATATAAACTAGTTAATATCTGTGCCCAATAAGTAAATGATAAGGTAAGAGAGTAAGGTAGTATTTTATGATTTAATCGAAGGAAGCGCTGCTCCATAGTGACGCGCTATAGCAATATAATAATGGCAGCTTTGCGTCGCTTGTGTCGACCATCTCTTCTTTCCATCTCTACTGCTACTCCTTTATCTTCTTCCTCTATCGCTTTCTCAACTCGTCTCAATAAAAATCTTCACCTTCACCGAGCCTTTAGCATCACCGCCGCAATCATGTCTTCAGGAAGAACCGTCACTCTCAATACCGGCCACAAGATCCCTCAGATCGGCTACGGCACCTGGCAGGCCGCTCCCGGCGAGGTTGGTGCTGGTGTCTATGAGGCCCTCAAGATTGGCTACCGCCACCTTGACTTGGCCAAGATCTACGGCAACCAGAAGGAGGTTGGCGAGGGCATCAAGAAGGCTTTGGCCGATGTGCCTGGTCTGAAGCGCGAGGACATCTTCATCACCTCTAAGCTATGGAACAACGCTCACAACCCTGAGGATGTTGCGCCTGCGCTAGATGACACCCTGGCTGAGCTGGGCCTTGAGTATCTTGACGTACGCACTCCAAATTCGATTCAATTCGATACCTGTGGGTAGATTGAAGAAGTAAAAAGCTAATTACAACTCATCTTAATTCAGCTCTACCTCATCCACTGGCCCGTTGCTTTCCCCCCCGGCTTAGGCCTCGTGCCCAAGTCAGATGACGGTTCTGAGATACTTCTCAACCGAAAGGTCTCCATCACTCAGACCTGGAAGGCCTTGACCGAACTGCCCAAGTCCAAGGTCCGCTCTGTCGGCGTCTCCAACTTTGCCATTGAGCTGGTATGTCATTTCGCATAATCAGCGCAAGCCCCTTGTTCATACCCTTTTTTATTTGTGTGTGTATCTTGGTAACTAACTTGTGACTACAGATTGAGGCCGTCATCGCTGCCACTGGCGTTGTCCCTGCTGTCAACCAGGTCGAGCGCCACCCTCGTCTCCCCGACCAGCCTCTGATCGACTACGCCGCGAAGAAGGGTATCATCATCACTGCCTACTCTGCCTTTGGCAACAACACCAAAGGCCTGCCCCTACTCGTTAATTCCGCCGAGGTTAAGGCCGTTGCCGAGAACCTGGCCAAGAAGCAGGGCAAGACCGTCACCCCCGCTCAGGTCATCCTCGCCTGGTCCCAGATTGGTGGCCACACCGTCATCCCCAAGTCTGTCACCGCTTCTCGTATTGCCGAGAACTTTCAAGAGGTCGACCTGGATGATGAGGCTATTGCTGCGCTGAACAAGCTTGGCGAGGAGCCCCACCGCTTCAACATTCCTTACAACTGTAAGTTTTGCTGCTCGCCCACCTACTTGTTTACACAATTATTTCTATCAGCAATGAAGGAAATTAAAATTAAGGTGAACCCAATGCTGACTATAGAATAGATAATCCCAGGTGGAACATCAGCCTGTGGAACACTGAAGCTGAGAAGGATGCTGCGCATAAGCCAGTTGTCAATTTGTAAATTTACAAAAGGAAGATATTACATAGTGTGGTAAATACCCATAGACATTTGGCCAAGGGCCCGATAGAAAAAAAATAGACATAAAACAAAACAATAGAACAGCTTTGGCTGCCGTTTTCTATTTTGTTTGAATATATGCTGACTCTTTAACACAATGAAGATAATGTCAGTCCTGATTGATAGTGTTGAATGAGATGGGATACTGTAGTTGCGTCTCGTAGTACTGGAATCCTACTGGTATATACCATTACTGGCTTCCCCACACATAACAGGGGTGGCGATTCAGGGATCATAATTCACTGCAAAAAAGCTCAATCTGCTAGACAATGACCGTATATGTTTCTAATAAGCACCTACAAAGGGTAGTCATATAAAAAGAATCTGTATACACCTATATATAAGATAGAACTCTGGCTTCGGAATCTACATACCCTAGAAGATCAATGAGATTCCTTATCTGTGATCATGTGACATCTCCACAAAATCGATAAATTTTCTTGCGCCGCTAAAGTGGGTGACAAAAAAGCTGGACTGCGATGCGATCGCCAGATTCGCCTTATATAGTAAACCAACAAGATCAAGTATCGAGGATAGTAGAGGCATTTTCTTTGCGCTTAAATTAAAGGTTGGGTGCTCGATAACTACCCTCCTTTCTTCTTGTTCCCTTTTTTTTTTTTTTAACACTTGTGATTTGATATAAAATTTGTCTCGTTGACTCAAGTATCAGATCTCCATAACTTTGGTAGTTTGCAGTCTCACGCTCTCTCTTTTCTTTTGTCACCAACCTCATCATTCATTCTCTGCTACGCTACTTTGGATATCAAAGTCTCGACAAAATGAGTTCCAAACCCGTTATTGGCCTTCTCGGCGGTGGTCAACTTGGCCGAATGCTTTGCGAAGCCGCAGCTCCTCTTGAGATTGAAATCGCTATTCTAGATGCAGACAATGCACCTGCTAAGCAAATTAGTCAGAGCAAGCACCATATCAATGGTTCGTACAAGGATGCCGACAAGATCAGGGAGTTGGCCACGCAGTGTAGTGTTCTCAGTGTCGAGACGGAGCACGTTGATACCGTAGTGCTCGAGGAGATTGCGACACGCACAAAGGTCGCTGTCTACCCGTCTTGGAGGACGATTCGGCTAATCCAGGATAAGTACGAGCAAAAGGCATACCTGGGCAAACAAGGGATCCCCGTTGCAGAATATTTGGCTGTTGACACATCTGGTGATTCCATGTATGCATCGTTAAAGGATATTTCGGCTAAATTCGGGTTTCCGTGGATGTTAAAGGCCAGAAAAGACTCTTACGATGGCCGGGGAAATCTCAAGATCTCCAGCGAAGCCGATTTGGACCTTGCTGTCTCAGAGTTTGGAAATTTCAGCTGCTATGCGGAAAAGTACGTCCCGTTTGAACGCGAGCTGTCTGTTTTGGTCATCCGCACTGAGGATGGCGAGGGCCGAACGAAGCGTCTGGTGCCTTATCCGGCGGTTGAGACGGTGCATGAGGATAACATTTGTTCACGAGTCTACATGCCACCACGGGACACGCCCGATTCTGTGTGCAAGCGCGCGCAACAGGTTGCCTGTAACGTGGTTGATAAGTTATGGGGAAGGGGCATTTTTGCTGTTGAGACTTTCGTAACCAAGGACAATGAGATTTTGGTGAATGAGATTGCGCCTCGGCCTCACAACTCAGGTCATCTCTTTACTGAAGCAGTACCTTATATGTAAGCAATACCAGTCAAAATCATGCTTTCATTTATCAACGGGGAAAAAAGAAAGAAAAGAAAAAAAGACTAAGCGGTATACAGGTCACAATTCAAGGCTCAGCTTACATCAATTCTTGACGAGCCCCTGCCTATCGAGCTTGAGCCACACGTCTCTTCAAGCATAATGATCAACATTCTAGGAGGAGCTAAGCCGGATTCCCATCTTCCACTTATCGAGAAAGCCAAGTCAATGTATGGGAATAGGATGGCTGTTTATCTCCACCTTTACGGGAAACTGTCCAAGCCTGGTCGAAAGATTGGCCATATTACCATTACTGGCTTAGTAGCTAGCATAGCGGAGCTCGAGGAGTTTGGGAAACCTCTTGTAGAGATGGCCAACCAGATCAGACAAGAGAGATTGCAAGCAGACAGCAAGACTCTCCGACCAGAGCAAGCAGTTATCAAACCACCAACACCGTTAGTCCTTGTTACGATGGGTTCTGACTCGGATCTTCCCGTGTTGAAGGCTGGCCTGGACATACTGACCCAGTTTGGTGTGTCGTGGGAAGTCGATATTACATCGGCACATCGTACGCCAGCTAGAATGGCTGAGGTCGCTACGCAAGCTGCTGCTCGTGGCATCAAAGTCATCATCGCAGCAGCCGGAGGAGCTGCTCATTTACCTGGAATGGTGGCAGCGTACACACCATTGCCTGTTATCGGTGTTCCGGTCAAAGCCACGCATTTAGATGGCTTGGATTCTTTACTAAGCATTGTTCAAATGCCCGTAAGTTCAACTGATCCTAGAACCTGAGTCCTTTTTCTTTCTCTTTCCTTTTTTCGTCAAGAGACTAACAGACGATAGCGAGGCGTACCAACCGCCACAGTAGGGATCAATAACTCGACCAACGCAGCTCTTCTCGCCATCAGATTCCTGGGCGCCTTCATTCCTGCGTTCCATGAAAAGATGAAGACGTATCAGCTACAAAATGAGAGGCAGGTAGAGGACAAGGCTAGTCTATTGAGAGAGATTGACGTAGAGGCCTACCTAGCAAGAATGAATAAAAAATAATTTTGCCGGGCGGAGAAACCACCTTACTTCTCCATAATCCTAAAAGAATGGAACGACGCTTATGACATTTCTCAGCATTTTCTCATCGCCCTTACTTTTATCTTCATTCATTTTGCCTTTGATCTCTCCTCTTTTTCTATCTTTTGGTAGATAAAAGTCTTCTTCTTGTCTCTCTCTGCAATCTAAGTGTGCTCTCCTACAATCTGCTTATTGCCTAAATAGGAAACAAGCCAAGCAATCACCAAGTTGTACTCCATACGGAGTACGAAGAATGAAGTAAGAGTACGACACAAGCTTATTCTGATGGTAACCTCAGCATGACAGCTGACGAGCTCCACACCCGCGCATCAATTATAGGACCTCGCAATATAGATAGGGCAAACGATGTTCAGGATGATGCTACGGAGTACGGAGTACAGATGATGGTGTCTTGATGACATGCCTAAAAGAGCAAAGTTCACTTTCACCACAGTCAGAATGTCAGAACTTTATGGTGGCACGCACGCAGATCGCCGCCAAACAGGATAGATGAGCTCAGGTACTATATATTATATGTACTATATATTATATTGTATTATATTAATGGTTGTAGGTATGTCAATCGCTTCAATTTGAATCGAATCCGAATTCATTCAACACAACTCGCATCTCCCAACTCCATCAGACCATTACAACCGCTCTCACTAATCAGTCACTAGACACAAGAAGAAGAAAAAAATGTCAGCAAAAACACTAACCCCATGTCAAGTATGCCTGCCGCCAAAAAAAAAAAAAAAACAAAAAAAAAAAAAAAAAAGAAAAGAAAAGAAAAGAAAAAAGGACTCACCTCTCTCCTAAATCGAAGCAATCACCTTGCAGATTCCCGTCTCAATCTTCTCGGAACCAGGTGCTCGCACGCAAGTCTGTCCAAAGGGACAAATAGGCACACCCTTTGACGAGCCACACACGGTAGCAGCCGGAGCAGCCGCAGCAAGGCCAGCCAGAGTGGCGATAGCGAAAGTAAGAGTGGAGAAGTTCATTTTTGCTGTTTGACTTGTTTGACTTGTTTGACTTGTTTGTTAATTGACTTGTTTGTTAACTGATGTTGTTTTTTTATTATTATTATTATTATTATTATTATAGCGATCTCTTCGGTAATGACTGGATCAAACTGTGATGATTGATAGCCGAGACAGCAAAATAAATAAAAATAAATAAAGAAGGGAATGAATGATAAACCAAATAAAAGAGCGACTTTAAGATGAACGTAAAGATTTCCTTTCTCCTTTTTTTTTTTCAAACCAATGAGTTTCAGGGGGGGGAAACTTGACTATTTATTTATTTATTTATTTATTTACTGAAATACTCCGTACATTCTATTCATTGGATCGACACGCACGGCTTTTCTCGCTTCGTATTCCCTTTGATGAATTGGCTAATAGGGCGGAATCTGTCATATCTAATTGGACTGTTGTTCCATATGGTAATCTCGGCTGGGCTAATTTGGCATTTCGTTATTTCGTTTTATTTCCTTTTTGGCTGCACCGCCCCCCCTTTTTTTCCCTTTCTTATTACCCAGCCCCTTGTTCGTATATTACTGTTTGGCTCTTTGTAGACTAGATTCTATATTTCGGACTTTCAATGAGTTATATCCTTGTTACTACTCCATGTATCGTCCCTGTTACTACTCCATGTATCACTTTATACTCTGTCTGTACGGAATACTCTGCACTACTTGGTGCTTTGTCTGTATATTCTTTCGACCATGCTCAATTCGACAAGTCAGCCGTACTATTCCCATGTACAAACAAGTGCTCTATACTTTTGTGTGTTGTAATTACTCAATGCCATGATCAGTCAATTGTGTTATACAATTCTTTGTCACCTTCATCGCAGCGATCATATATCCATGCAACAAAATTCTATGCCTTTGAGAAGCAACCCATGCGCCAGATACCGCCGTATTCCAACATCACCATAGTCATTAAACCGTGTCGTGTGAATATGCATCCGTCGTTTAGCTAAGAAGCTCCTTGATATCCTCGATTCGCTGAAGCTTCTTCTCTTCATCATTCATCATGCCCAACGATGTCGCACTATTGAGGCCATATAAGTTATTTGTACTTCGTAAAGTCTTGGTTGAGAAATAGAGAAGAAAATCAAGGACTAGCATATGCATGCATCCACTCACATGAACTTCTTCCTCTCCTGAATCCTCAGCATCCTCTCCTCCACACTGCCCCTCACGATGAATCTCTTCACTACCACCTCATCTTGCTGTCCTAATCTGTGCACGCGATCAATCGCTTGCAACTCCACAGCGTAACTCCACCAAGGATCCATCATAAAGACGCGCCCTGCGCTCGTAAGATTTAACCCAACCCCACCTGCCCGTAGACTCATTAGCATTATCACGAAACCCTTGCTGTCCGTAAACTCTTGTAGTACCGCTGCTCGGGCCCGCTGTGCCATACTTCCATCAAGACGAAGAAATTTGATGTTGGCGCGATTCAGAGCTGCCTCGATAAGCGAGAGGAAAGACGTGAATTGTGAAAACACAATAGACTTCATGTGTGGGCGCTCGCGACGCAGCAACCGGAGCTCTGACAGTAGTGCGGCAACCTTGGCTGATGAAGAGTTGACCCCTAGTCGCTGGAGGCTGATTCGAGGCGATTTTGTTGTTAAAGTAAACTCGTCGCCTTCGTCGTGGCGCACAACCTCAAATAGATCCCGCTGGTTAAGCGGTGTCCGACAGTTGAAGCACCTCGGGACTCTACCATGATCCGTCTCGTGTTTTATAAAGTCCATCAGACATTTCTTGCATGCAGAGTGCCAACATCCGGTAACAATCTGCTCATTCATTGGTTCATCAAAACATAGAGGACACTCTTTTTCAGACTCATTTCGAATCTCATCCAGCGCGTGTGCCCCATACGTCTGTCTATCGTCGGATGCCTCATCTGTGATGGCGGTAAATTGCGTAATCAGGGATTCAAGATCCATGTCATCCCCTAACCCAGTAGCCGCGTCGGCTACAGCACCAGCCTCTTCCTCATCCGCCACAATATCTTTATTGCGGACAAGAACAGGATGGCAGCATGATTGACGAAGACGCATAATCTGGGCGAAAATTGTCGTAAAAGCCTTGAGTACAGTTCCGGCTTCCACGTTCTTAGCAAATGTGTTTTTGACTTTGTTGAATATGTAATCATATATATCTCGCTCCGTCTTGGATAATTCCACCTCGACCAATTCGATCTGCTTCGGTGGAAGCTGCACTAGAGGCTGGCCATCTGGCGTTTTCATATCCTTCGTTCGTCGTGTGACGAGTGGCTCCAGAACTGTCTGGACTACGTCTAGTGCACGCACGAAATCGCCTGATTCAAACGGCACCGTGATGAACGTCTTCCAGAAGGAAAAATTGTTCCACGGCTCAACGCCTAGGAAGCGCACCAAACTAAAGAGATCTTCCAGCCTGTTGACAATCGGAGTGCCGGTCAGTGCCCAGCGATGGTCGGCTGCAATCTCATAACACGCCCTCGCAGTCTTGGACGCTCTATTTTTGATGTAGTGCGCCTCATCTAGGATCACGCGGAAAAATTTGAGGGAGAAGATGCCAGTATGGAATGACTTATCGCCATTCTTTGCGGCAATACTGCTAAACTCGGATAAAACAACTCCATAGCTGGTAATGACGAGATCTGGTGCGTTGGAACCACAACAGAGTGATTGTAGATTCAACGCCTTCTCAGCACCATAATACAACTGAGTCTTCATAGTACCGGCTTTGGAAGCCTTTTCAGCTTCACTTTGCCACTGCGATAGCAGGGACATGGGAGCTACGACTAGAGTAGTGCGCGGTGCATCTAGAGTACTTGATGAGTTCTTGCCCAATCGCTGGAGCTGATTCAATCCGTCTTTAGACGATGGTGTGACGTGATGTGAAGTCTCGGGTCGGTGTGAATGCATCAAACTGAGCATCTGTATCGTCTTTCCAAGACCCATTTCATCAGCTAAGATGCCGCCAAGGCAGTGTTGTTCTTGAACGGGAAATTCTAGTGACAAGTCGCCAGAGTAAGGGTTGACATAGAACATGGATTGCCCTTCTATTGAAGAAAGATCTTTATCGTCAACATCTTTGACTGGCCACGAATATTCCTCCCATAGCGGATGCATTGACGGTTCCCTATGGCTCTTTTCATCCTTCTCCTTAGCTATCATCCAGTGCAGAGATTGCTTCTGGTATGGACGAAGAGTCATGGCGAAAGTGCTCGCTGGCTCAACCTCTGGTATGCTAAAGTCAAATGTTTGCGCTTTCTTATACAGCGCATCGAGTTGGTCTTGCTCAAGCTCTTCTCCTTCTTCGGCCTCTTCGGATGGGGAAGAATTCCCAGACTCCTTGTTACTATTGGTGGCTGTCTTTTTGGATTCCTTTTGCTTTTGCTCGTCCATCTCAGCAGCTTGGAGGAGGCCTTTCCGCCCATCCTTAGCTGCGGCATTGGTGACTGTCGGGAGCAGATTAACCTCCTGAAACAGCTTAACCAGAGCAACCTGCCTTAGTCGGAGTTCCTTCTCTTGCGCCGTCTCAGTCTGTTGTTCGAACCATGTAGCCGAAGTATCGTTCGCCGGTTTGAAACTTCGATCAATGAACGCAGAGTTGAGCAGAGAGCATCTTAACTGGAGGAAGATGGTATCATTCGTTCGCGCACGCTCGGGACAATACACGCATGTTCCTTCAAACTTGCAGATTTTCTGATCCATCAACGTCGACACCCAGTTCGCAGTATCTTTGGCAAGGCGTCCAATTTCTTGACCGCTTTGATTCGTAAATCGTACAATGATATCGACCCGCCTAGAAGCAGCTGTGTTCACCTTCACGGGGGTAGGAGGGGCTCCAAGCCTAGGCTTCATCTTTGGGGGCTGTGGAGGCTGTATCTTCTGTCGTTCAATCTTGACCGTTTCTCCATGCTTCAAAAGGTTGGTGCCACTTCTCGTAGCCCACCCCTCGACGCCGAATGCGCCAATGTACCTTGAAGCCGGCATATTTCGTCGAATGGGAAGAGGCAAAGGCTGGCTCGGCGCACTATTAGACTGGGATCGACTTGAACCAGGAGCGGCGGAGCTCACTAATGAGCGGGCTGCTGGCCGTGATTTTAGGAGTTTCTTGTAGGTACCATCGAAATACATGTTGACAGCCCGTTCGAGATTATTTCCACAGTGCTCTTGAATAGTGCGCAAAATATCGGTGGCTACTTTACATCCAACAAAGCTCTCAAACGTTTCTTGATCAAAGGTCACTACCGACGACTCATGCTTGATTGTGGGTTCCTCTCGCTGGGCTTGGTATTGTTGCCCTGAGGCCATCATCGATCGTCCAAAGGCGGTTCCATTCTCTTGAGGCTCAGCCAAAGCTTCTCGACCTATTGGTTCGGCCCTGATCTTCCTCTTACCCATCCACTCTTCTTCCTTTTCCACGCTCCCATCTTCTCTGTATCCTTCATCATCTTTTTCTTCCTCGTCTTTGTCCTCAGTCTTGAAGAATCGCCTAGGCTCTTGGCTAAAAGCTACTGGATCTGACGACGGCTCGTCCGGGTCCTTGAAGAATCTCCGCCTCTTCACCGGAGGTTCTTGAGAGGATCCCAGCTCCATATTGCGCCGAGATTCATGTGGAAAAGCAAAGAAATAAAAAGCAGGGAAGATCAGCTCCAAATCGTTTGAACTTTACAAAACTACCACCAGCAACTCCCACTAAAGGCTGCCGGGAGACGCGCCGAACTTTCTCCACTGACGCGAACCGTGTAGAGAGGTCACATGACCGCGTCATGGATCTTCCTGACATAAGGCAAAAGTTGATTGAGCCATTATGCCCACCCATCGGAGTAATAGGTTGACCAATCACAAGCTGTCCATATCAAGAGATTCCAAGCTCACAAAAAGTGTGGTGGTACTCCGTAATACTAATTGTGATGAGAACTCTTTGCCGAGCAATTCGCCATGATGCCAAAGCCAATTGATCCATGATCACTGTGTTCCTGCTGCATGCATCGCCCAAACACTCTAGGCAATGGCCTGAAAAGGTTCAGGCAGCTCGTCATTTCTCCTCGGGGCCGTCGCAGCTATGCGACTGAAGCTGATGTCGAATCAGCTCGGCAATATTGCTTGACACAACTCCAGTATAGTTCCCAAACCCCCAAATACAGCTGATTGCAATTTTTTTTTTTTACCACCTTCTACAGTTTCTGACAGTATCTCTCTCTCTCTCTCTCTCTCTCTTCTCCATCTTCTAGACAAAGCGATTACGATGCTCACCTTATCCGGCGGTTCATCCCGCCTCCCGTTCAAGACACTTATGCAGCCCTCCGCGCATTGAACCTCGAGCTCGTCCGCCTGCCCGAGATGGTGTCCAATCCCACTATCGGTGTTATGCGTATGAAGTTTTGGCAAGAGTCTATCGACCAAACCTTTGCTGGGCGACCACCACGTGAGCCCATCTGCATCCTGCTCCACAAAGGATTGCAGGAACTCCAAGAAAGGGCCGGTAGCTCGACTAAGAAATCAATCAAATTCTGGGTCTCGCGCCTGATCCGGACGAGGGAGAGGCACATGGACAATCGGCCCTTCGCAACCCTGGCCAGTCTGGAAGACTATGCCGAGAATACGTACTCCACGATAATGTATGCGACTCTGGCATCCATGCCATTGCGATCAATGCATGTGGATCACCTGGCCAGCCATATCGGAAAGGCTTGTGGCATCGTTGCCATCCTTCGAGGCATTCCCATCCTCGCCGCCCCTGCTCAGCCTGTCAAAACACCTTCTGGTATCGAGACCCCCAACCGCAACCAGGCCATCCTCCTGCCACTCGACATCATGGCGGAGGAGGGTGTCCAAGAGGAACAAGTCTTCCGCCAAGGCCCCAACGCACCTGGGCTCCAAGATGCCATCTTTAAGGTCGCCACCCGCGCCAATGATCATCTCATCACAGCACGAGAAATGCTTAAGAGGTTAAAAGCGGGGCAAGATCCAGGTCACGAGTTTGAGCATCAGGGTGAGAGCGAGCACATGTATTCTGAGGATGAGACCGACACGGCACGAGATGTAAGGCGTAGTTTTGGGGTATTACTAGAAGCTGTGCCAGCAGCTCAATGGTTATTGAACCTAGAGAAGGCGAATTTCGACCCTTTTACAGTGAAGAGTAGCGGGTGGAGGTTACCATGGGGCATATGGCAAGCTCTCTCCAAAGAGAGGATATGATGAATAGCCTCCTTTATCAGCATTTTGTAAAAAAACACCTTCAATTTAAAAAAAAAAAACCCCCCATTAAAAACTAGAATCCTTCAATACAAAGTGAATACAAACTACAATGCAAATAATGAAACTACCGCATCACCAACCCTAGCCCTTTACAACCAAAAAGCCGTTCAGCTTTCACCACGGCAAAACATCGGCATAACTGATACTCAGATTTCAAGCCAATCCCGCAGAGTCGCAATACACACTTTCAAAACATAACCTCCTAGATCGTAGATGCCGTCGCAAAGATGCTCTACGAACTCATTGCCATTGTAAGAACTCTCACTCCTAAATACTATACAATGATTCTTCTCTTGGAAAATCTTCTAACTATCCCCCTCTCCCAATTTCTCAGGTCCGGCCGGGCAACCTCGTCGAGGTAAAAGAGTAAGTTCCAGACCAACCACTTTCGGAAGACCTCACCCTGACAAACAATCAAATATAGAATTGCCCAAACAGTTGGTTCCCTCGTCCTAAAAAACGGCGGCGTCATCCGTGGTCTATCCAACTGGGGCGTCTTCTCTCTCCCTAAACCAGTCTCCGTTCACCAGATGAAGCACACACACGGACACTACTTTGTCATGCGATACGATGCCTCCACGAGAGTTCACCAAGATGTCCGAACGACGCTGCGGCTCGAGCCCCGTATGATTCGTGCGGCGCATGTCAAGTTGGGTGACGGCAAGTTAGAGACGGTATCGAGATTTGGGCCACCAAAGTGGAGGACCCAAGGGAGCGAGGCGTAAGGAAAAGGATGTCAGGATTTTACTTTTTCTTCTCCATCAATTTGGAACCTAAAAGAAGGGATGAAAAAGGAGAATAAGGGAGAAAAAAACCTCAGCTAGCAGGGCCAAATGCAAGGGGCAATAGTGTTTGCGCCGTGTACGATTATGATGATAACAAAACAAAAAAGGGCAGCTTCGGCATTAAGGGCCAGGGAAACTTTCATGCATGACATCAATCTGCGATATAGGAAAAGGATTAAGCATTTCAAATACTTTCTGTATAAATTCCTGATGCTTATCGAGGACGACAAAGTCCCACCTTAAAACATTAGGCAATCTTTGAATACAACCATGCTGGCGCTATAATGGTCCAGCAATTGGAATTTAGTAAATCTTTTTTTTTTTTTCGTTGAATTGTCGCTATAAGTCTATATCGTCAAAAGAAAATGGAGGCCTAGAGCTGAAGAGTTTATCTTCAATCTCTTCTAGCATTCTAAGATTGTTGCGCCAGCCCTTTCTCTTCAAGCCAAGCGGTCACGCAAGGCCTTTGCTTTCTCCGTCCATAATGAAATGAGGTTCATATGGTCAATGAATATGTAAATGCTGTATCCCCGGCAGTGTAATGATTATAAAACGTCAAATCTCACTGACCGTCAACATCCATAGTCTCAAGCTTCCCAATGCCTTTGGCCCTGCACCATTGCACGAAATCATCAATGACGCTTGGCCATGCACCATCCTCATTCCAAAACGACAATGATTCGTCACTGACGCTCTTCAAGGCGAATTCCAGCACCATGTTCCACATATCCTTGTTGACAGATCTGGTCCATTTCTCGCCCAAAAATGATTTCCATAGTTCCAGCCAATCATAATTCTTGCTTTTCCATGGCATACCGGGAGCTGAGAATAACATGCCCCAGTAAATTAAGGAGTTATCTAAACCCAAGGCCTTCTGGTCCCTATCACGACCCGCAACGAAAGTATATTTATAAACCTTCTTGAAAAGGGCACTGTCCTCTGATAGAGTTGATATGAGTTTCCGCAAATGAGCGGCATGGTCTTGGTGTGACGGCCCAGCTCTGCCAATAGTAAGTACCAACACTGAAGATGAGTTTCGGGGAAACCATGTGCTTCTCAAGACTTACCCGCTTGACTTCCATCCTTCGATATATCCGGCTCTGGTAACTTCACCCACGCTAGGGGCTTGCACCAGCTCCAACACGACGAACAGCTCGGCATTTTCTAAGCTAACATTGAGCTTGTTGCTCAGATAGCCCATGGTTGACTCCAACTCTAGCTTGTCTTTCTCATCATTCTCGTCATCTAATAGGATTGGTGAGCCTGGAGGGGAAAGGAAGTTATGCAATACAACATAGGGGTAGCAAGTTTACCTCTTAATGAGTCAAATAGAGCATCTAGTTTCGAATCTAAGGCGGACGGGCCTTTTGAATCGGTGGAGCTTATAAAGAACCTACATCATAGATGTGTTAGCCGCACTCACTACCGAGCAGGTGGTGTATCTTGTGCAATTTGGTGATGCGACAACTACCACTAAGTAGCAAGTCTGCCATAGCCATCTTGAGCCCAATTATAGAAAGAATTCTTCTCCCTTTGGCGTTGTTGGTCCCGAAGTTCGCCTATCTAGAATGAATATACCGTCCAGATTGATCCTTGGCAGAGTCATCTGCATTTTGCTTCCCCCGTTTCCTCTTGGATAGCCAAAAGGGGACGACCTTTGCGACTTTGGACGGCAGATGCTGTTTAACGCCTTTCCACCCCAGCATCATTCTAGGCCCGAAGCACGGGGTGCATGCGTCCCCCGAACCGCTGGGTCGTCGTCTAGAAAGAAGCGCCACCCAAGACTATCGCGATATACGCTAAAGCAAACAAAAAAAGATTGATAGCTGAAAAGGTTGCAGGAGATCGACGGGTTCGAGGACAGCAAGAGCGCAAATAGCGCAATCATAATATGCGCCGGGCCTTTCCGAGTGTTGACTAGAGAAGGGGTCCCAAGGATCTGGGCACCGCCAACTAGCCAGCTAAATGGCAAAGGAAGCGCGTGAAAAGGGATATATTGAGGCATCAACACGACGATTATAGGATGAGATCTTGCAAGGTAGCATCTTGGCATTCTGACGTCTCTGTTTCAGTAGCATCGGCGACGCTCGGCCATACTCTGTCGAGTGTCCGACGATACGGGCGGGCTTCGCCTTAGTGGGACCCCCACAGTCAATCCACACCGATAACAACATTGAAAGCCTGGTGATGCATCAACTCACAGCGAAATTGTCCGAGAAGCGCCGTGAGTAGTTTGATTCGAGGAATATCCGGCAGACTGAATGGGAGGGGAAATATCGGAGAAAAATGGAAGAGGGAACAAATGGAAAAAATAAGGGAATAAACTACTTACGCATCGACAGCCTCATTGATCTTGTAGCCAGTTGTTTTCAGATACTGTACACCACCTCACGTCAGCATCCGAATATACAGGTTTGAGCCACTACATTGGGATGCATGATTTGCTTGCCGCCGAGGGCAGCCTCATCTCAGCAGCTGCGGTCGAATTGGATCCAGAGCCGAGACGGTTGGAAGCAGAATCAGCCTCATTGCCCAGCCTCATGCCCAGCCTCATGCTCCCGGTCCAATTTTTTTGTCCCATTGACCCGGGATGAGACCAAGCGAGACGCAGCGGTGGGACGTTGTAATGTCGTGATCCATGAAAGTTGCGAGGGCAAGACCCCGAGGATACCCCCGTAGTAGGCTCTGCCAAGGCTACCAACAGATAATAATAGTAGTAAAAAGAAAAAAAAGAAAAAAGACGAGATAAGAAAAAAAGGCAACGGTCTCAAAACATACCCGAGTCGCCTGTCGTTCTGAGGCCCCAGTCAGGCTAACGAACTGGGCAATCAAGATCTTCTGTTGTGCTGACGAAGGGGGAGGCATCGTCGCGAGGGGCTGCGAGAAGAGGAAGGTCGTCGTGCGGAGGGAGAAAGCGGATAAGATTAGGTTGTCGTCAGGTCACACGAGGACCTTCTAAGGAGGGTGAGTCTCTATAGATTTGTCGAATAGAGTAGTCGATAGATTGTAGCCTCTGTCCGATGCAGGTGACGAGATGCAGAACTATGCGCCGGGCCGAAGAGGTTCGATCGATCGTTACGTTAACGGTGTCTTCGGTCTTGGAAGCGCTCCCAGGGTCGAAGAATCGAGGAGAGAGAGAGGGCAGCTTCGACTGGGCACCGGCGGCTGCAGAGGCACACGAGGACAAGGTATGGAGTAAGTCTGTCCCCTACCTATGAGATAGGAGCCCAAAGAGGACGGACAGACAGATAAGTGATGGGGAGATAGAAGTGAGAGAAGATAGCTCGTTGCTTGGTGTTTCTTTCGTTTTCTTTTTTTTTTTTCTTTTTTCTTATTTTCTGCTTTTGACAAGGAACAAAAGAAGTGAGATTGAGTCAACTCACGCGAGGCTGCGATGGTGGGGTTCTGGGGTTGGGCATTAGGTAGGTATGATGTGGCGTGTGAGCTTTGGTAAAATAAAATCGATAGTCCAAGTTGCAGCTACCAGTTGACGAGGCTTTGGATACACTGGGCTGGGCTGAGAAGGTGGTGAGGAGGACGGTGTGAATCTGCCAACTGCCATGGGAGAAATCGTCAACGGCTTTGATTCGGCTTCTTGCAGCTTGCAGTGATTACGCACAGATTGACATGTTTGCTTTCTCAGGTCGAGGTAGTTGGCAGTTCACATAAGCACATAAATAAGCACGAAGTAGGATGAGCTGACATTGACACATGTATTAAAGATCTACAGTATGATGATTCCGTATGAAGTGGCTACTATGGAGTTGCTACTATGGAGTTGCTACTATGGAGGGCTACTACGGAGTAGATATGTGCTAATCCTCACGTGGCTATGTCAGTATGTACCTACAATCTTCAACTACTGGAGTATAACCTTGTGATCGTCTAGTGTCTATACTGTACCTGGTAATATTTGA
The DNA here is from genome assembly GCA_015266385.1 of Trichoderma oligosporum. Taxonomy (NCBI): domain Eukaryota; kingdom Fungi; phylum Ascomycota; class Sordariomycetes; order Hypocreales; family Hypocreaceae; genus Trichoderma; species Trichoderma oligosporum. The sequence continues at coordinate 8,878 of JACBYL010000766.1, read as the reverse complement.
AAGGTCATCATAGTTCAAGACAGATGAATACGTGGCGTTGCTGCGTTGATTATGGAAAGAATTAAATGCATGTGTCAAACGGTTGGCAGTAATAAATACTTGCATGCACCTAGCGGAATGCACTATAAACCGAGGCCACTAAACGACTGTGATGTTGGCTGCTGGCTAGTACATAGCGGCACCCTTTCTAGTGCTCTTCAATCACTAATATGCCCTGAAAAATACAGTGTGGACCACATGTATACAGTATAATAAATGCTACTTCAATCAACGCGCTTTTAAGTACTGAGGCGCGTCTCTTATCGTTTCGTATACCATGCCCAAGCCGCCTTATCGAACCCAGTGACTACCTACTACCTTACCTTGACATTTTAGCATTCTTTATATTACAAAGTCTATAATTCTCCTGGCTTCGTGCTAATGTCATGAAATCATGGCATCATCTCCCCACCCCTCAGATGACGAGAATTACGGAATAGACCCGTCTATACCCTTCAAGGGCGTCATCGTCTGCTGTACCAGCATCCCACCTGATCAACGGGTTTGTTTGTTCTACCTGGACAAATCTATATCAAACGAAGCCAGCGCTGACTTGGACTTCCCCCTCAAATAGACAGATATCGCACAAAAGGTTGTCGAGCTTGGAGGCAAGCACAAATACGATCTTACACCTGAGGTTACTCATCTGGTCGTCGGCGACTATGACACTCCCAAGTATCGACATGTTGCTCGCGAGAGGGTGGACATCAAGGCCATGGATGCAGGCTGGATCAGTGCCGTCAACGAGCTGTGGAAGAACGACGACGAAATTAATTACATCGCACTGGAAAAGAGCTACCAATTAAAGCCATTAGAGACAAGTGGTGTTGAGCTATTGCCGCAGCAAGAAGAATCAACAGCTGTGAGGGGCTCTCTGCTGATATGCTTGACTGGCTTTAATGACCAAAGAGACAAGATCGCAGAGATGATTATGCAAAATGGTGGCCGTTATACTGGAGATCTCACAAAGAGATGTACACATCTAATTGTTGATAAGCCTGAAGGCAAGAAGTTTACGGCTGCCAGGTCGTGGGGCGTCCACACTGTCACTCTGGAATGGCTCAGTCAGAGTGTCGAGAGAGGCATGATTCTGGAAGAAGCCAAGTTTGATGTGTTATTACCCCCGGAAGAGCAGGGCGTGGGCGCTTGGGTAAAACAGGATCTGAAGAGGTCATCCTTGGGGAAGAGGGCAAGATCAGCAATATTAAATGGAGGGCCAGAGGAAGGAGTAAGAAAGCTGCGCAAGACAGCCAGTATGAAGCTAAGTTCACAAAGAAACGACCTTTGGGGCGATATACTAGGCAGATCTACATCAAGAGAGTATTCATTCACACGCGATAACCCGACCGAAGCGTTAGCCCCCGAGGTGCCCACCCAGCCAGGCTACTCTCTCGACGCCCGAGAGGACCAGGGCGTCTTCGCGAACTGCATCTTTGTCATTCACGGATTTCCACAGCAAAGAGCAACCATCTTGGAGCAGACGATTACCACTCTTGGCGGCAATTTGACTGCATCACTGCAAGATGCCGCTATCCTGTCCGAACCGACAGACCCTGATCACTACCGCTTCCTCTTAGTGCCACAAACCTCACAGCCCGACTCTCACCCCAAAGTTCCTAATGAACACACTTACGTCATTACCGAGTTCTACATCGAAAACTGTCTGCATAATAAGCGATTCTTCAGCCCCAACGAGCAAGTTCTTGGGCGGCCATTCCCCATGTTTCCTATTCCTGGGTTTTCAAGCTTGACCGTTTGTAGCGCCGCCTTTACCGGAATAGAGCTCAACCAAGTTGCGAGAGGTGTTGCCCAATTAGGGGGCAAATATGAAGAATCGTTCCGACGCTCAACGAGCGTGCTAGTATGCAAATCCCTGTCGTCCGTGCGTAAAGAAAAATTGAAGTGTGCATTGGATTGGGGCGTTCCTGTCGTGTCAGCAGAATGGCTATGGGAATGCATATCTACTGGCTATTTGGTTCCCATCGAGGACTTTATATATCCCGAGGTCAAGAAACGGCGTACAAAACGAGATCCTTTTATCAACGAAGAAGACGAACCTGTGAAGAAAAAGCAGCCTCAACAGGCAGCTCCAGAAATTAAACCCACAATCACCAAGCCATCTAAACCTCCTGTCGGCGTTGACACTACAGCCTTTGACCAGCACGTTCCTGAAAGAGCCCCCTCCAAACCAACGAGCAACATTCTCCTAGGCGAATCCATTACCTCGGCAGACTTCTTCATCACCGCACGAACACACGCGGGCAACAGTGTGTGGGCTGCAGTCACACCTCCTCTGTCCGAGCTGTCCTCCGCAGCACTTAACAAGTCACCAAAGCTGCCAACAGCCAAAACCACCGTTGCTCGCTCCATATCCGCACCAGTCAAGCCATCCGACGCCAAAGACCAGTCAATTTCAATACCTCCTCATCCTCGTTCTTCAGTGCCCATCCCTATCCCTATCCCTCTCCCCAAGCCAAACGAGCCTTCACCACAGCAAGATCATCAACAATTGGACCCAGCCCCTGAATCAGCAGAAGAAGAGGTCGTCCCTCAACCTCTCACCAAAGAAGATGCAAACCAGCAATCCGCAGAAGAAGCCGAAAAGCAATGCCAGCTTGCCGCCGCCGCCGCCGCCGCCGAACTTCGTCAAGGCCTCACCTCGGCCCTCTCCGACCTCATCCCACCCCTCACATCCACCTCCCTCGCCAACCCCGACGTCCATCACCACTCCGAATCTCACACCACCCGTCGTCGCCGCCAGAAAATCCTCGGCCGCGCTATAAGCAACGCCTCCAACGCCAGTAGCGCCGCTAGCATCGACAGTGCCGCTCTTCCCCCTCGTCCCCTCCAAGAGGACGACGAAGATGAAGAAAGACAACAGAGACAATCCCCGCCAGCCACTCAGCTAGAGTATCGCGACCCAGAAGCAATAGAGTCGAAAGCAATGCTTATGAGCAGGATGACAAGTGCGATGGAAAGAGGACTTCCTCCTGCGTCTTCTGCTTCAGCTTCAGCTTCAGCTTCCGCAAATAGATTAGCGTCAGGATTGGGACGCACAAGGTCTTCGAAAAGGCACAAGACTGGATAATGGGTGATGGGCATGTTGGGTAGGCAGGGGGCAGGGGGCAGGGAGGGGGAAGAGGGATATAAATGGGAGTATATGCGGGTAATATGTAACGCTCGCTCTGAAATGGAAGATGATATTTGGGCATGGCATCTATATACAGAGTACGTCTGAAGGAAGGAATAACAACAAATATCAATTTAAGCTTAAGGGATCAAAAATCAAGTTAGGATAGGGGAAAAAAGGGAAAACAAAATAATAAATATCCAACAATAGTCTCGTTCATACATTATTCTACTTTCCTTACTTAGTAGTTTATGCAGGACATACAATGAAATGAATTAATTCTACTTACCTTATAGTTAGTAGTTTATACAAGACATACAACTAAAATAAAAATAAAAAATAAACCATTTTTATCAATCACCATCACATAACATGGCCATACATAATACTTCATCATCAGGAACCCTAAATCTGCACAGCCGAGCACTCACTGTCTTTATATTCATTCGTCAGCCAGGCCGTCCGTGGCACCAACGGAATTACTATATTATATATAATATTGTCCCCGAGGGGTAAAAGACGAGAGAGAGAGAGAAAGAGAGAGAGAAAGAGAGCTCTCCACTAATTAACTCAGTTTCAAAACAAACCCAGCCCAATCCATCTCTCCTCTGACCCCATGCCAAATCAAAGAACCCCCCTTCCCCCTTTCCACCTAATTTTGTTTTCCCAGCGGGGTATCTATACGCATCTCCTAATGTGAAAACACCAACAACATAAAGCACGAAAAGAAAAGAAAAGAAAAGGAAAGGAAAGGAAAGAAAGAAAAGGAAAAGAAAATGCTTTCGTGGGTATTATTTTTCGTACCCCCCTAGAGTAGTATTTGGCGTCAGGCGCGTACGTTTTGCGTTTTGCGTGTTGACGATGAAACAAAAGGAAAAATAAAAATAAAAACTCTAGTTAGACGGAGTGGTGAATCATAACGCAATAACGATAAAAAGATAATGGAGGGATGGAAAATAGAAAAGAAGAAGGGAAAAAAAAAAAAAAAAAAAAAAAAAAAAAAAAAAAAAAAAAAAAAAAAAAGAAACATAAAAGCCCCGAGAACTCATTCGTCGTCTGTAAAACTCTTTTGGCTTCAGCTTATTTTGCTGAAACCTGTTACAGGACTCTCAGTAGGGGCGACAACGAGGTAGGATTCGCGCAGCCTGATTACAGCGAAACTATGACTCAATAGGCATCTTGGACGGAGAAAGTGGCATCGACTCCTCGGTCTCGTTCGACAATTCCATATCCTTATCAGAGATTTTCTCGGACTGCATACGTGCCCAGCGATGCTCCAACTCCGACCTGTGTTGTTCATCATCGTTAGTCCATTTCTCTCCTTTCGAGTGAAGAAAAGAAAAAGCCAGGAGAGAAAACAGAAGAAAGAAATGAAGAAATGAAGAAGAAATGAAGGGGAAAAAAGGAGGAAGAAAAAACTTACGAAGAGCTTTCAATAATTCTAATCCTTAGCCCCTCAAAGATCTTCATTAACCTCCTCAGCGTCCTCTGTCGCCGAAACGCAATTATAACATCTCCTCTCCCCCGATCATCTTTTTGGGAATCCTGAGTCTTCCTGGACTCGCTCATCACGAGATACGCCTTCAGCGCTTGCCTATTCCATACCACATCAATCACATCATCTAGCCGTATGTGAAAGTTAATCGGTTCTTTAAGCATGCTCCATTTTACAGGATGGCCTTCCGTCAGAACCCAATGCTCCAAAATTTGCGCCCCCTTCACATAATGCAGGTACTGTGTCGCCTGCGTGGAACTTGTGTATAGACGCGATTTGATCTGGTCGATCCGAAAATCATTTCGCGTTATGAGGGCCCCGCTCCAGAGATCAGTGTCCGTATAATCGGCAGAGTCGTCATCTACCATACTCCGATATGGCCGAAGAGAAGGGGACAGCGTCCTAGCGCGCTTATTACTAGTTGTAATGGTAGTAGTGGCGTGTAAGCCGGAAGACGGAGAGTCGGGTGCTAGCAGCGTAGTACTGTCGTTACCAGCGTCAGATGTCAGATCTGTTGATGATGAACCGTCATGTTCGGCCGGTGTCCCCGAAAAGGAATAGGTGCTCTTTCGTTTCTTAGATTGGGATAAGGGAGTATCGCTAGGTGTGGCACCTTGACCACGACGAGTTATCTTTACACCAGAAGGCCTGCCAATATTCTTAAAGCCAGACTTGGCTCGCAGTATCGCCAATTTTGGGTCGTTGTAAAAATTATGAATGATTCTAGATACGTTAAAGGCCGCGCCTTGCTCCAGCCATAGTTCATGCAGGCGCTGACGCATCCATTCCAACGGGTGAATATCGAGTCCGTATTTGCTCAGCTCACTAAGCGTCTCACACAGACGGAAGAGGGTATCATAAGAGGTGATGCTTCCCTTACCCGACGTAGTATACTTCTTGCTAAGAAGCTGATAGGGGCTAATCTCCCCTTCGTCAAGAAACTCGAGAATCTTCAACCCGCGATTCACCTGCCTGCCCAGCTGAAATCTCGTCGAGGCCTTGTCTTGACCTTTGTCCTTGGATTGCATGGCCTGTTGGTGCTTCTCCCGCCACTGGTTCAATGGCGGCTCAATCAAGCTCCTGATATCTGGCCACTTAGGATCCCAATAGGGGTGGCTTGGGTCAATTTTCTCAAGAGGCACACCCTCGACAATTTCGGGATAAATGTATTCTTTGCCATTGTGTCTTAGAGCGAGGGTCTCGCGAGTGATCTTAGGGAGATCCAGCTGCTCAGCGTGTTCCGATGGCTGAGGCGAAGCTTCGATGGAGCGCGGTGTAGGAGTGTTGAGATCCTGTGACGATGGACGACTCAGGGCGTTGGCTGGTGTGAAGCCTGTATTAAATGTATAGGCTCGAGGCTGTTCCTGAAGATCTTTGGTAGGCGTCAATGATTGTTCGGATTGAATAATACTTGGTCGGCTCGTGGGCAGTCCTCGTCTTATTGAAGCTGGGGCCTTGGCCTCGCCAGTTTGCAGCACGTCAGCATTATCAGATGAGGAAACAGTAGTATCGCGAGCAAGCCCAGCGGCTGCCGTAAATGCTTCCTGAACAGCCTGATCTTTTCTAGCCTGAAATTGTTGTGCTTCCCCTCGTCCTTCTTCTTTATCGCCCTCCTGATTTTGAGCCGCTGCTTCACTCCTCTCCGCATCCTTTGCAGGCGGCTCCTCCTGTTGCGGCGTCCTCTTTGGTAACTCTTCTTCTCTCTTAGCATCCTGCGATACATCTCTGGTTGCTTCAATTCCGTTTGGCAGCGCCCGCCTTGCAGCTACTTGATCCCTTTTCGACGCCTCCCTCGTCGACCCTCGTCGAGGAGCCTCTTCAGAGATCTCCGTCTGTACTTCAGGCGAGGGCTCGTCGTAGACATGGTCCTTGCGTAGAACCGCTCCGTGGCAACCCTGGCGGTTCCACTCACAGTTACCGCACTTTTGGAAAAGCGGCCCACCGATGATGATGCAATCGTCAAATGCGCCTTGGTTCTTGTCACATGATATGCACCGCTGCTCCTGAATCTCCCCAATAGCCTGAATCATGCACGATAGCCACTTGACACCCTTGGCCTCGGTATGCTCATATATGCCAGCGAGATGGTCAGTAGTGAACTTGCGTCCGCGCCGAACTTTGACTGGACGCTTGATGGGCATGCCCAGGATCGCTTTAACCCATTGATTCCACGGTTCCGTCTTGTTGATGGGTCCAATGACTCGACCGTCCGCATCGACGAGGTCAACGAGTGCCTCAACCGGCTCCTGTACAATTCCCTTTGACGAGGAAGATTGTATAATGGGAGTAATGGGCGTCTTCGCAGCTCCAAGTCTTGTTACTATCGCTGGGAGTGACGGAACTGGTGGTGGCCGCTCATTCCAATATTCTGCACCCTCTGCTTCGGTCTCGTCACTGTCAGTATCTTCTTGCCCCTTGTTGGCGTCGACAGCCTTGTCGACAACGTGATCGTCTCCTGCACTACTTGCGCCAGCCCTGATGTGCACTGCAATCTCTCTTTTGTCCTGAAACCACCGAATCATGGTCTCGGTGACTTTTTCTCTTTGCTCCAGCCAATCTTGCTCGTCATGTCGATAGTCTCGCTCTATGGCAAGTATCCTGTCAGTCTTTTCATCAATTTCTGTCACCACTTGGGCCAATTCCTTGTCAACTTTGCTCAGCTCCAGCGCGAGCCTCTCCCTCACTTTGTTAAGCTCATTGCGTTTCCCATCCAGAGTGCCAAGCTCGACCTTGACCTCGGTCAGAGCCAACTGGTATTTCTTCCCGGCCTCGGAGTGTTGGGTTTCTTGTTTAGCGTTGAAGTCTCTCCAGAATTTACCCTCAGCTTCGTCCCAAACGAACTGATGTTCGTGGACAGGAAGATCCTCCCACGCCGCCGCCTCGTCCATCCTCCCTTGTTTCTGTTTCTCTTCCTCTTTCTTGTTTCTTTTTTTTTTCTTTTCCTTTACCTTTTCCTTTTCTATCTCTCTCTCTCTATCTCTCACTCTTACTCTCTCTCTCTCTCCCTCCTCTCTTTCTCTTCTTGGAACCCCTCCTTGGACAGCAGTCGCTGGGGAAAATTGGATGTAATACCGTCAGGGGCGAGTGCAAGATAATCCAAGTTGTAATAGCAACAAAGAAAATGTCTAGAGAATCTCTCTTCTCTTCTCTTCTCTTTGTCTTCTTCCCTTTTTTTTTCAATTGTTTTCTCCCTTTCTTTGTTTCCCTTTTCTCAGCCTCAAAAGGAAGAAAAATAGTGCCGGCAGAAATAAAACGAAAAAAATTAAGAGGGAAGCAGCTCAGTGCGTCGCGACTACCTCAAAGAAAATAATCTTATCGTCTTAGTCCCCCAATGATGTAAGGGAGGCTCAACCATAGTCTCTCCGGCGGATCTTGTTATTCCGAAATAAGGAAAAGGTATTCCCTTGTACTCTCTCTTTTCCCTCTTCAAGATATTAAGCTGCCAAGAACTTAGACTTAGTAATGAACAATGAAGAATAGCCCCTCGAATTCGGTTATCAGTGGCATTTAAAAAAAGAAAAAGGAAAAAAAAAAAAAAAAAAAAAAAAAAAAAAAAAAAAAAAAAAAAAGAGAGGATTATACAGGGAGCGCGCGCGTTGCAAGCGAATGCGGCCAAGATTAGCTATAATTACTAACTTTGTTCTGGTGACACCAAGAGCAAATCGATAAAGACCTAGAACAAGGTGGGAGGTGGGGGGGGGGCGTGTAAATTGGAAAAGCTAGAAAACTAGGTAGTCATCAAGGTTAGCCGCTTAGTAACAGAAAGTTTAAAAAAAGATTTTACTATTCTATTTCGTAGCTAGAAGCTAGAAGATGGAATCTGACGAGAATGGGATACAAAGGCCTGTCTTTGCTCGTTTCAGCGAATATGCAAAGGAAGGTACCAAGTACGAAGTACTCCATAAAGGTACGTGCGGAGGGAACCAGTTCCCCCATGCCGCTAGTACGTAGTAAGTGAGAGAGGGTACCTAGTAGTACCACCAGTAAGAGTAAAAGGTACCTTACTTGTACAGTAAGTACACGTAGTACCTATTCCCAGTACCTAGTACCACTACCAAGTAGCAGAGATTGGTAATGAGTTTGCCATCATGGGTCAAGGTAGATAAATGGTAGATACTACTAGGTAGTACCTCGGTAGATAGATAGGTGGATAGGTAGGGTGTTCGGGAAGTATATAATTCGTATACCAAGTTAAGGAGTATACTATATATATA
>JACBYL010000764.1:0-31580 GCA_015266385.1 Trichoderma oligosporum | reverse complement strand
CCCATCCAGACAGATGAGATTGAAGGTACATTCATGGCATGGCTGAGCGAACTAGTTCCAAGGCGTGCTGCTGCCAGGATGTCGAAAGAACCACGCAAGGTACGACTGGCAGTACGGAGCACAGGTACGAAGTACATGATTTTCTGTACAGGCGATTGCATTGGCAGAATCGATAGGGCGTGAAGAGGGAGGAGTGTGAGAAGCCGTTTGGGAGTGTGTGGAGGCTGTGGGCATCCCGGCGCCGTGCCTCGCAGGGCCTGAGCTCAAGCCGGGCTCTGCATGTACGAGATAATACCTACAAGTAGTACTCAATACCCAGGTAGCGCTAGGTATTAGCAAGATATGCAGGTATGAGGGCATCTTTTTTTCTGAATGCGTACTTTGTACGTGCATAAGCTTTGGTATGGAGTAGATTGCAGATGCAAGGTTGAGCTCAAGCGTCAGTCTTCGGGAGGTGGAGGGCCCTTGTGGGTAATGGCGTGGGCATGGGCGTGGATATAACAGAGCCTTGAGTCTTAGAGACTTTAAAGACTATGTAACTTTGTATACTTTGTGAAGCTGCGTGGGGTCAACTCAACTCATCTAGTGGGGTGGTGGTGATGAAGAAGAAGAAAAAGGTGTGCTGGATGCTGACGGCTGGCTTGGCACCCTGCAAGTTACTGGTACAGTATACTGTCTGTAGACCAGCAAGGCCTGCCCTACCAGATGCTGTGAGGTACTTCACAACGGCATGGATGGCACGGAGTTCTCTGTACAAGAACTGATTGATTATTTTACTTTGGACTTGTGCAAGAATACTTGTAAGCGCGTCGCACGGCGCTACTCCCAGGGGACCCTTTGTCCTTAGACAATTAGAGCCAGATCGAGTTGGTCGATACGACTGGTGACATTGTCATTTGTGATTTGTCCTTCTGGTGCCCCCAGCAAAGCAAAAAGAAAGAGAAAGAAAAAAAAAAAATTGGAGGCGAGTTGCAAACATGGAGCCAAAGTGCGGATTTGGGGAAACATGGGCAAGGCAGGCCTACCTACCAGGCTCTGACCATTACTTTGTTCGGAGAAGCTGTAGGTTGTCCGCTATCTACAGATGGAAGTACTCCGTACAAAAAGTGCATTCTTGTATATGTGATGATCCAAAAGATCCTTGTCCCGTCCTTTGTTTGCTGCAATAAGCGACAGGGCATCTTGAACTGGGCGGAGCCGAATAACAGTTTTTGAGCCCGAGAAGCACATATACAACTAAGACATCAGATGGTAGTGCTAATAATGTGTGCCAGAGGCTGCTTCAAACAAGAAAAGGGGTTAACAATAGATAGACACCTTGCTAATTCGCGAGGCTCTATGAAGCACACGACGTCCAGAAAAAGCTGTAGGAGGTGTGTCGCATGTAAATTCAGCATCTGTGCACGCGAGTATCGCGCAAAGGGGGAAACTCCGCAAGACTAGAGAGAGAAATCATTGTCGAGTTGAAACCCAAGCCGGGGGAGTTTTAGTAATACTGTATACGCTTCGCTAGCTCGTCCTCCGACACGGATCTGTAATGTTAATCGCTGTCATCTAACGACCCCATACTCCGTATTCCGCATTTCGTAGATAACGAAGTATATATCCCCGAGTTAGGATCGGCAGATCCCTTAGTCAGAATCCTGAGGAGATATGGCAATTCTGGGTACGGTACTACTAGGTAGTAGGTATACATGCGAGCGTATCTACCTTAACCTAGCTAGGTATGTACATACCTAAGAGAGCGGAATTAGATGATATATGTGCTTCGTAAGCCGGATGAAAATCAGCAGTGCCTGAAATGCTTCGTACGTACTCGTAGTGATATGTAAGTGCTCACCAGCTGTTGGTAATCTAAGGGAGTTATACCCCGTACTGAACTTCGTATCTCCAGGCCCATTCTAGGTGCCTAGTTAAGAAGGCGTCATGGTTGCATCCCCATCGGCTTGGTGATAGTACTTTGTACAAGTACTGTACGTATCATAGAATGCGATCCGTGTGGTTGGAGAACCAGGACCAATGTCAACGTGGGCTTTTCCCGTGTTTGCTTTGCGCGAGGCTGGAGCAACAGACATCCCTGATGAATGCGACTCTGTGCTTCACAATAGCAAGTGTCAGACGGGCAGAAAGCAGGGGCAATACCGAAAGATAAGGTAGGTAGGTATGTATGTAGGGTAGGTACATTAGTAGGCCTTGTAGATAGGTACCTCAAGCCATGTACCTCTTAGCAATTGGGGAAACCGTCGCTGCAGATTGACTTAGTATTACTATTATGGGAGCATGTGTCTCGGGACGCACCGCTTCTAGAAAACAGTCACTGCCTTTGGGCTGAATCCTACTGAACTAATGCACATTGACACTTACGAAACAAAACCCCAACAGTAAACTTACTATCTAAATACTCCGTAATCATGGCAATGTTATGTCTAAATCACAGCAGATGGCTGAGCCAGCCCCGAGCAGAGTCGGATATATACCCTAGCGCAAAATACGCCCTTAGTCTACTCGTAACATAGAGAGAGGTACCTGAGCTAACCATAATCTATACTTAGGTACCTAATATGCCTTATACTTTGTACTTCATAATCTTGCTCAATTACTGTACACATAGTTGCATCGCGCCTGTCTGGTGGCCTAGTGTACGAAGTAGGTGCTGACGACAGTGCCTTCTCTGTTGCGCAATACCTACTCCGTACTAGGTAGGGAATTAATTGTAAGTACTAGGTACTAGTCTACTGGTGGATAATGCGTCGGGTACTGCCTAATGTGGATCACACAAGTACCAGAGGCAAAGCCAACTTCCCGTGGGTTGCTTTGGTTAAGAGATACGTAGTCCTTCCCTTTTTGGAAATATGAAGCGCGATTCACAGGCGCCATGAAGTATACTGTACTTTACCTTTTTAGCTCGCTCGGTTGGCAACGCGATGCTACCTCGAACACTGTGGCAACAATTTATTGATATCATTTTAACCTTCTTTTTCTTTTTTTTTTTCTCCTCTTTGCCATCATATATCCATCTACTCGAAACGACCCCCGCGCTCAAGAGGCTGCATGCGATTCCCCCTTGACGACTCTGCCTTTCTAAAAATTCCAACATTCTTTTTCGAAGTAGACAGACGGCCTATCGGCGACCACAGCCACCGATTTGCATCATAAAACCCCTCCTTCAGGTGCATTCAGCTCTGCGGGTGGGTGGATGCAGCTGCAACACCAATCAGATCCCACCATCGAGATGGACTCTCACACTGCCACGGCCACCTTCAGCCCTGTATCGGGCTGATGAGGTCGGCGTCTATTCAGACCAATCGACACGATACACAGGACGCCGGGCTATTTGCTGTCTAAGGTTAGCCCTAAGGGACGACAAAAGATCATTGCAAGCCACTGCCTCCCGATCAACAGCTCTCAACATATGACTGGCTTTGTGTTTGGCCCCCAATCGGAAGATGACATCGTCACATCGGATGACCCTTCTTCACATCCTTCTTCCCACGCCTCAAGTACTATTCCCGTTTGTTCTCGCCGCCACCCCCTCGATGCTTGTTGCAGGCTAGTAACCATGCCGTCTTGTCTATCTCGCCTGTTCTCTGCCCCAAGTAGTTCGCCTTCTTTTGGGGAGGGGGGGGCAAGAAGGTGCCGGCGCTAGATGACAACAAGAGTAAGCAAGATCGAGAAGGATTCGCCAATTCATAGACCAATGTTTGGTGCTAGGCCGCGTCTACAGGGCTCAGTAAGGCGTTGAGCAAATGTGACGTGCATCGGCACAAGGACGCCTTGTGGAGCGAGGATTGGCCAATGCGGAAATCATCTTCATGATTCAAAAAGACAAGCGTAGAGGTAGCTACTACAAAAAACTAAGATCCTATTATTTAGTTTGCTTCGACAAAGCGTACACATGACAAATGAGGAACAGCCGTCTTCTACTCTATCTACATCGTCAAAGTCCAGTTTAGCAGAACCAGAACAGTCTTGAATTTTTTTTAATTATGAGCAATGGCTGGCCTATTCTCTTGTGTGCTGAAATGTCAGCCCCATCCGTGTCGCTACCATGAATTGATACATTACAGTTGGAACCCGTGGTATATACATGAGAAGGATCATGCATCTGTCTGCTATTGATGAAGACGAAATACCTTTGAATCAACGGAGAGAATGGGGCTTCGATGTACATGCAGTTAGCATGTTAGCACAGCCTGATATGCTACGAATGTTAGGCTCAGATATATTTGGGTTGTTTGTTCTGCATATATTATGCTAAGTAGCCTAGACCCAACGAGTCAAACAACAGACCACTACTACATCGAGCTCAGCCTCCATTCTTCACCATACACAAACTAGCCGCAAAAACCGTTTTGACAGCGTTATTTAGTCCAACTCTACTTCTGGTCTCATTTGTCGATGCACAGGATCCGCTTTGTAAAAAGGGTATACAAGAGTACTGGAGCCACTGTTTTTTTCTTTTGACCTACCTACCTAAGAAAGCTGATTGAATCTCGAATCATACTTTGGGTTACATTCGTCTCGATTTTCTTTTTTGAGGGGGTCTTTGAAACTGGCCAAATAGCACCCATCCCATGGAAGTCTGAATACACTGTGTTTCATTCTGACATATGTGGTGTGGGCCTCATCATAAACCACGTTTTCCGGTCCCGAGGGCTAGGTAATATGTGCCCGCCGTTCTCCGACACGGACACGATACTGGATTTTCAAAGCCGAGGATTTCGTATTTCTAAAACCATTGATACAGAAATAGTCACGGCTCAATTCCATGATTGCATTGGAGAGAGATTTGGGTTACCTACCTCAGTAAGGGGTAGAGACAACGAGAGCGACTACCTAGACTACGATACGAAGTAGACACGCCGTAAGATTTCAAGTCTTCCAGAATTTGTGCCGAGACTACTCGTACCTCTTTCCTCCCCTCCCTCGCGATACAGTTTAGGCGTGTCTCAGTAGCAATTTTTGGCAACAGATCCACAGCTAATTTGTTCTGCAGAAAAACCTACATATCTATTAGGTCAGGCGGCACTTCTTACCTGCTCTAGGGAGTCGGGGATGTGTGAAGGTACCTTGGCTGCTTGGGCAAAGCTTTATCCACTTGATCGACGACTAGGGGGACCCCCCGACCCCGGACAAAAGCCTTATAACCACACCCAGTCGACTTATATTTACCACGCCCTCGCGTGCTTTTTTGAGAACGTGCCACATGCAACATCATCTCGTGGACTCGTCAGACCCTGGTCTGGTTGACATCCCGGCTGTCGCTGTCTGTCACACCATGACTGCTTGCTGCAAGTCGACGAAAATGGTAGTTCTCGGTACGTAACGAGTTAGTGTACTTGTGATAACACGCACAGAAGTCAGTGAAGGGTTAATGACCAAGCTCGTCTCTCTTTGCTGAATAACAACTATGACCATGCAGGCGTCATCATTATTATCACTTTCATTTTCATACAAAGTATGCTCGATTGGAGCAGGATATGACAGGGTAAATATTCGTCATATAAACGCACGCAAATGTATGGAATCAGGAAACCCTTAACGGCGATATAACAACGCGCATTTCTCCGCCGTAGAGTGGTGGCTAGGTTTCTTTTTACTGGCGGGGATACTAGATGCTGTTCCCCCGGAGATCGAAACTCCGGCTGACTTAACACCCGTCGCTCCGCAGCGTGATTAAGTACGCCGACCTTGTGGCCATTTGAGGCGAGAATACTTTGTACGAAGTACGGAGTACGGAGTACAAGTACCGGATATCTTTCAATGAAGCGTCATCTCCCTGGAGTATCAAGGTGGGGCATGAAGTTCAAAGGTTTACTTGGTCGGCAGATTGCAGATTTGACAAGCAAGATACAGTGCTCCAAAGTTGACCGACGGTTCCTACGACATGCCACACTGTTTTTGCTATGCTGCTATTGGCAATGGAACCTGCTCCCTTTTTGGCGTTTCGCCGAAAGAACTTGCTTTATCTGGCGTCCATGCTACATATACTTGTGGGTGCCTAGAATTGACTGTATCGCAAAGTAGTTCATGAATAGATCTCGCTCGCGGTAACCAGGGCGATTCTCTCCGTAGTAAAAAAAAACATGGGACAAGAGAGAGATTACGGGAAGGATGAAGCGTCTGCGGGCCGAATGATAGCAAGACCATGGATATTTCGGAGTGCGCCTCCACCGAATGCCTGGTGGCCTCGCATCAAATGCCCAGTGAGGCCATGGAGCTCGAAGCAGCCGGGGCATGACAACCGGGTTTCTGGAGACAGAACTTGCCTACCTACGGAGTAGTATTCTACTCCATGTAATGATTGATAGCGTCTGGATCTCGGTAAACAACCAATCGGAGCTAAGAAATCAGATATATTTTACCAGTTCCAAATCCTAGATGACTTGGGCGCCCTTGGTGCGTATCTCTTCTCCAGTTAGCTCGCGTTCCAGTATTATTACAAAAACTGCGAAGTGCTTTTTGATGAGTGGGTGGGTAAACAGCCAGCAGTCCCCTCTTCTTCGGGGGGCGGGTATCGCAGCTTTCCCGGTGTCTGGCTAGGACCTGCCGTCCGATGCAACTATTTAAGAATGAAGCTAGCCGCAGCAGACCACCAGCCGGCAAGATTCTGCCTCGCTACTTGTATTACAGAATTGGTGGCGTTAGATCTTTTTGAAACAGCGCCACCAAGAGCGTCGACAGCAGCAGACCTCGATGTCTCCGAGAGTTCCTTTTTGCCCCTTAACGTTTGGCCCCCGACTCCTCTATGCAGTTAAGCATTACTTTTTGCCTCCAACAAGATGGCGCTTGTAACATCTCTATGACTGATTATAGGTCGATGAGAATCACAATTCGATCTACGATACATTTAAGGGGGAAAGTGGTATGATAGCATATGACCAACCAAGTTTTAAAGTCCCAACGTCATACTCCTTCTTTAACTATTGTTTCCTATGAAATCTAAGTTGAATCTATATTGCAAGACTACACGCAAAAAAAAAGAAGGAAAAAAAAGAAAAAAAAAAAAAAAAAAAAAAAAAAAAAAGCCAAGGTTAAACACGCACTTGCATGATAGCCACTGATTTGTGTTTATTTATACGGAAGTGATATAATGCTATAGAAAGGTAATTTGAAGGTAATTTTCTCTCTCATTCCCCAATTCGATTACGAAGGGCTGGCGTTGAATGTAGTGATTTCATTTGCCACGTGGGGAAGCTGGCTGAAGTTGTCTGTGCATATCTACAAGTACTTTACGTATCATCCAGAGTAGTACAAGAAGTACTACTAGTCAGAAGTCCTGCCGCCCGATGTTATAAAGTGACAGAATGTGATCCAACAACGCTTAGGAGAGGGGAAAGCTGCTTCATGCAAAGCCATGATAGTATTATTAATTAATCAAGAAGTGGCATTAAGTCTTGCGATCTACAAAGTTTACTTGTAATGGCTACTGTTACGGTAAGTGGGCTTTGAAATGCTGACCCGCGCGGAAAGAAAGCTGCGGCTTACAAGAACAATTACGAGTAAGTACGAATACAAGAGTTACGCGAGTCCATTTAGTGTCTGAGATGAGGGAGACAGGGTCTTCGGGGATTCAGGAAAGCAGGGGGTGTGCATATATCATAGTAAGTCATTGCGGTGATGTGAGCACACATGCAGTATAACGAACGTACAAGTATGTAACGCTTACATGGATATCTAGATCAGATGAGGTACCCAACACCTTAGTAGTACCTTAGGTACGTAAATACGGAGTACTTGGTACGTCGTCTTTAAAAAGAATATGCAATTATGCGGTATCTACTAAACGTGATCAATTGACTCTCTCTCCTCGCTTTCGTCTTCGTCCCAAATAGGAAGTGGCCGAATGGAAGACTCACATAACTGGAGCCTGGAGTTAATTGACAAGGAGGAGGAATGATGGCAGTGATTACGAAACGACGACGTACTAACACAAGTAGCACGGTAGGGTGCGCGAGGCTACGACTAAGCTTGTTCCATTAATGATTGGAGAGATGCGGAAAAGAAGAAAGAAAAAAAAAGAAGCCAAAATTCAGCAAATGCTGTGACTCAGATTACCATTTGCTGAGAAAGGGCCGAATGCAGACCAACACGGGGTTTTTTTCCCCCTTCGTTTCTTTGCAGCTGGGCAGTTTGGTCTTAAAAAAAAAATTGAGGCCGCTTGATTCGATCCGACGGGCTTGTCTTACACTTACTTCCGTCACAGCCTTGGAAATATGACCCTTTTCTCCTCCGACTTTTTTGTATGGTGAAAGCCTGCTTTGCACGTCACAAGAGCGGTCGATAGATAAGACACAACCCCTCTCTCTATTCAGCTGTATGTATGGAAATGGAGGCATTGGGAAATATTATCCCAGATGGCGTTTTTTTTCTCCTCACTCCAATCCAATTTTCTTTTCTTTATCCTTTTACTTTTTAGTTCTTCTTCTTTTTTTTTTTTTTTTTTCTTCTTCTTTTTTTTTTTTTTTTCTTTATGGCACCCCCCCTTCTTCCTGAAGCTGGAGAAAAATGATATCTCGATGGGGTGAAAAGAAGCCTGTCGACACACTGAGATGAGATAACGTTCATTTTGCTGTTTTCGACTATCGGTAAGCAAAGAGAAAGTGACATGACTTAGTACATGCTAGTTATCGGAGACTTCTGAGCTGAGAGCGATAATTACTTGTACGACAGATATAAGCAAATACTACGGAATACAAGTAGGTATTTACCTACTTGTAAGACAGTACCAGTTGATGGATGATATATGACCAACGGACAGAGGCTAAAGCGGTATTTGGCTGTGAGAGGTAGGTCTAGACTTTGATGCCATTTGCCTTGGCATTGCAAGACAAATTGCCTGCTGCCTTGCTTACGTTTATTTGGGTGCTTGAGTGTTGCCCTTCTTCTTTTTTTTTTTTCTCTCATCCAACACAAGGTGGCATCTTCAATTATTGTGTTTGCGCCCATGTGATGCATGATGTAGTCCGAAACGCCCGCTTGGCTAAGCGGTATAGCGTGTCACTAGTATTTATATCATTTGACATGACAAGGTGATCAGTTCGACTCTGATAGTGGGCATTTTCTTTTATTTTTATACCCTTTTTTTTCTTCTTTATTTTGCCTTGAGGTTTGACCTTTGGTTTTTATTTCCTCGTGTTTGTCGATATCATCTTTGAACGTTGGAAAGCGCAGAACAGGTATAGGGTATTATTCATCATGAGGGGTGATTAGAATGAGATACTAAATGGCAATCTATGCCTGGTGGATCTTCAAAAAAAGACAACCGCTAGTATTCGTATTATACGCGTCATTATCCTCTATAGCCATCAACTTCTTGCAAATATCTGTCCATATGACTCAAAGTGTTTATTTATTTGTTCTGTTTGTTTGCCTGTCTGACCCAAGGTACGTCATTGATGCCTCATCTCTTCCGGGTATTATTACCAATGATTTTGATTATGTAAGCCTTGAACTTGAGCACGAGGGCGACCAAAAGCGGGGGAGGAACAGGGTCTGGTCATAGGCTAAACTCGGTTCAGCATTGCCCCTCAGGCTGCTAAAGGGCATCGTCGTTGCAATCAAAAAAAGTTAACGAAGACGAACTAGAAGAAGAAGAAGAAGAAGAAGAAGAAGAAGAAGAAGAAGAAGAAGAAGGTTACAACGTGTCCAGAGTATGGCATTTGAGCCATAGCTGTCATCTTTCTCTCTCTCTCTCGCTTTTATTTATTGATTTGCTTATAAGTACTTCGACGATTTTGGCCTTCGTTTATGCTTGCGCCGGTTGCTCTAATCTAGGAGGTTTTTGAGCTCTCAGCTAAATACGACGACGACAACGACGACGACGACATCAATATCAAAGAAGCTTTTTTCTTCTACTGACCTTTCTTTTCACTATTCTGTGTCTTGTCCTATCGCTTTACACGAGCTTCATCCTTCTCGTACAGCTTCGAATAATTACCCCACGGGTGGTGTTTTTTTTCCGCGCCAAACAACGATATCCGCTCGAGCTCCTATACAGACGAAAAAAAAGAAAGAAAGACAAGAGAAATAACTCTTCACGATAAAAGCGCGCGTGTTTTCTTTTTCCTCCATCTCTTTATATAACCTACGTCACGCTATATATATACTCTTCGCCATGGCGTCCTTCTTCGTAGAGCTATGGGAGGGCATCTTCACTCCTGGCCCTACGCCTACCATCCTCAGGGCTACCAACATCACGTTTGCCACACTACAGGTCGTTCTGTTATCTCTCTTGGTCGCGACATACAGTGTACACTTTATCATTCTGTCAATCTTGTGTGGCGGGCTCTGGTGGTCGGTCAACTGGTTTGCCCGCGAGCTGAAAGCAGCACAAGCCATCGAGGAAGAGAAGAAGCAGAAGCAGAAGCAGAAGCAACCGCTTGTGGTAGCGAGCGGAGGCGTGGCAGAATCATCGGGTTCGAGCGATACGGAGGTTGAAGGCCGAGTTACGAGGCGTACAAGTGCCAGGAATAAGAAGGCTAGTTTGGCGGTTAAGCCAGATGTCGAGCCGGTGGAGAGGAAAGGGGAGTTGAAGCAGCGTGGTGAGGCTGGCCGGTCGACGCTGGAGACGCAATCGAGTGTTAGTACGGAGGATGAGTGGGAGAGGGTATCGGAGAATGAGAGGGAAAAGGAGAAATGAAAAGTCACCAGAGAAAAATGATTGAATCGAAACGTAATACACCAACATGTTGCAACTCTTTTGTGGAATATAATATATCTCAGGTGCGCATAATCTCTGCGGAACACGATACCACCCTGTATGTGTTGTCATTGTATCGAAGAGAACCCCGTCGCGTGTACATACTATATATATACTATTACAATTTTGTGTGAATTATGTGGTTCGACTCGAACGTGATGGTGTTTTTCTCTTCTTTTCTGCCTTGGCATTACTGAATCTGTCCCTGGACATGTATGCTAACGCTTCAGAGAATTCCGACAATTTTGAAATATGTTTGACAAGGGCTTCGGGGGGGTTTTTTTTTTTTGACTGTTGTCTATACTCTCTATACTCTATACTTCTATTTGAATTGGTTTAAAATGGAAATAGCACAAGGCTCAGCAACAAACGAAACAAAACGACTTCACGCTTCACCGCAACAACAACAAAACTCCTTTTCTTTAAAACCCCCCCCCCCTAAATCGTTTAAAGTCAAGGGGGGTGAAGAAAAGGAAAGAATGTAAAGCTACAATCTTCGCAATTTTTGCGTCATCCGTGCCGCAACAAGAGTGCTCATCGCCCCTATGAACAGACAGACAGCAATAGCGTTTGTCCCACCATCTGCGCTCTTCCCATCGACGTCTTTTTCTTGAGAAGCGCCATGCAGTTCAGGACTCTTGCCGGGCTCGAGAATGGAGAAGACAATGGTGGAGATGAATGTGCCAAGGAATTGAGGGAGGGTGGTGTAGATGTTGAGGATGCCAAAGTATATGCCTGACAGCTCGCCCCCTGAAGAAGAAGATGATGGTGGTGGAGGAGAGGAGTCGCGGCGGGGAGAGTGAGAGTGTCGGGATGAAGGGAGGAGGATGGAGGGATCTTGAGCGCCGCTGAGTTTGTTGACTTCGATGCCGAGGAAGGCTGTTGGAGCCCACATGGCGATGGCCCATGGTCTGAAAGGAATGAGTGTTAGCAAAGATGGATAGCATTCTAATATATCGGAGAGCTAAGAAGAGGTTTCCCCCCCCCCCTTTTTTTTCTTTTGGAAAAATTGGGGGGGCCGGGAAAGGGCGGGAAATAGAATAGAATAAAAAGACTTACACGCCACAGAGACACATGAGGAATGTGGCAGATACAAAACTTCTCGCCAAGGGCGCCATGAACATGGCCGCCGAAAACATCAAGTGGCCTCCTATCCAAGCCGTCAACAGATCGGGCTTCATACCGTTAAGCCTCTCAAGAAAGCCCGCCATGGCATGCGGCGGCCGATGCGTGTAGGTCTCATCAGTAGGCGATCGGACAATCATGGGCAGGAAAAACGCGCCGACGAAGCTGACGCACGAGTAGATCATCAAGGCCGTGCTGCCAATGCGGCCGACGTCACCGAGCGCATCTTGAGACTTTCTGGCATCCCGCGGCAGGTCGTAGCGGAAGTATGTCTCGCCTATCCAGGTAGTGCCATAAAAGTTGAAGGGAAACCAGCCGATCCACGACCAGAATTGGGCCCAGCAGATGGCCTGGACACGAGGAGGGAGATTCTGGAGCGTGGAGCGGATCTGGTGGAAGACTTTGAAAGGGCTCTCATCGGGGAGCTTCTTGGTTGTGGCCGTGTCGCTGCTACTACTGCTGCTGGGTGACATTACAAGAACTCGCTCGGTCACGGCCCAGCATGTCACGGCTGTTGTGCCGAGGATGGCCATGGCAGCAATCACTGTCAACTGCTTGAACTGAGTGTCGCCCAAGGTGGTGCCGAAGAGGCGGACGAGATCGATGGCCCCGGCACCATATCCGATCATATGACCGATGGCGTTCATGCGGCTACCTGTGAGGACCCCTGATTTTCAGTAACTCTGCCCGCGCTAATAAGTTTGAAATGGAGAGGGAGAGGGATAGAGAGAGAGAGAGAGAGAGAGCTAAGCTAAGTAAAGCAAAGCAAAGCTTCATAGTAAATACTGACCCCAAGCAGCACCGGCCTGCTGCTTCTCGATGGGAAGCGTGTCTACGATGAGACTTCTGGCGCAAGACATGACTAGAGCAGAAAGTTTTGTTTCGTTAGAAATTTTTTGATTCAAGGTTTCTTCCCAAAGGGAAATGGAAGCAGAACATTCCATACTCGCATTAATGGCAAAATCAACCGCATAAATAGCCATCACCGCCAGCGCAACGGTAAATCTCCTCACAGCATCGCTACCAGTATCACTACCCACAAACATACCCACAATCTCTCTCGTGAAGCCCAGCACCAGCAGACATGCCGACACAATCACCGCTCCGATGACCATCAGTGGCCTTCTTCTTCCCCAGGGCGAAGTACTTTCATCGGCCACGACTCCAACAATGGGCTGGACGATGAGGCCTGATAATGGTCCTGCGATCCATACTAGAGAAGTGTTGCTTTTGGTGAGGCCTAGGTTGAGGAGGTAAGGCGTGCAGTCTATTTCAATGATATTTATACCATCTGTGGTTAGTTATCGCGACACACACACACACACACACACGCACGCACGCACACACACGCACACAACAAAACGGGAAAACACTTCATCTCATCTCATCTCATCTCATCTCATGAGAATTCAGAGACAATAATAACAGCATTCAGTTCGCAAAAATAAGGGGAAAAAGGAGAAGTCCCATCCTCACATGTCATTTCAATCCCCCAAGTAAATCTACCAAAAATAGAGAGAGATAAATCGCGTCAGCAAAACATATTCTCATCTCATCCTCCCCCTCCCTCCAAAATCATGTTCAACTCACGTTATACCAATCGTGCAAAACGTCAAAAACACCATCTGCATCATCTCCGAACTCCCCTTGATCGAAGGCTGTCCAATCAAAGACGTTGCCATCGTGGCTGTTTCGTGATTCTGTCAGTCACAGGTAGGATAGATAAGCAGATATCACCATCTACCAAGTAAATGCCCGTCTTTGTCGCGTTTTTTTTTTTTTCTTTCAGAGATTGAATCGCTATAATGAGTTGAAGGTTCCGAAAAATGGCCTCCTAAATCGCATTGCTATTATTATTTTGCTATTATTATTTTATTAGGTATTTTGTTGAGTACAAAAAGTGAGACATAGATGATGACTGGGAGAGAGAGACTTGAGAAAAGGGGGGAATTACTCGTGTCGCGTGTTACAAAGGCCAGGTACTATAAATAAACCCCTGTGAGACCTAAGAGTCTCTCCTCATCTCGTTCTAGGCTCGAAACAGCCCCATGGGGTCACAATTCTCGTGTCATCAATAACACGTAAGATAATTGTTTAACGTTACTCCATTTCAAGTATAGAGTTTTACATAGGCTCTTATTTGTTTTAATAATAGTCGTACTCCGTACTCTTCCTTAATTTTTTTGGTTTCTTCTTATCGACTTCAGCGACATCGTTCTAATGAAAATCATATGTTGTACAATCAGTCACCATCATGCGCTTTGGCGAATTCCCACCATAGTCTGTACAAAATAAATCTTGTAATGGTATCCTCAACTCAGATCTGTTCTGCTTTGATACAGTAGGACATGTAAACCTTTACATCTGTTTCATCTTTCTTCTTCCACTGAGCCACTTGCTTTCTCACGCCTTACACCGGGCCATGATTGCCCAACGCCATTAAAAAGAATCAAAGACAAACAGCTCACAAAATATTAAAAAAAAAAAAAAAAAAAAAAAAAAAAAAAAAAGAAGAAGAAGAAGAAGAAGAAGAAAACAAATGGTAGTCTCCTCGAGGAGTCATAGCTCTGAGTCTTCTCTCTCCTAACTCATTCGTCCCTTGGCTCTAGCGCTATCGTATAAGCCCATTCTAGAGCTGAAAACAAGCAGGGAGAAAAACCAACAATGAGTTGGAAATCCACCATGCAGCTGCCATGCTTCTCTGATGCTAAGCGAAGATGCAACGAAAAGAAGTAAAGGAAAGAAAAGGCTTTCATGAGACAAAAAAAAAAAAAAAAAAAAAAAAAAAAAAGAAAAGAAGAAGAAAAGAAAGCATGACGCAGAGGGTGAGTAAAAAAAAAAAAACGCCTGTCTGCCTCCCCTTCTCAATGCCTAGTTTGTTGTTGTGTACACACGCATCTCTTTTGATGCTGATCCTGATTTCCATAATAGTAGTTAAAAAAAAAAAAAGAAGCGAATCCATTTTGCTTCGCTTTATCCGCCTCACGCCAACGCCCGTAGTCAACATTTCAATCATGCGCTCTCTATGAGTCGGCTAGCTTCGCAAAGTGCTTGGACCAGATCCAGCCTACCTGGTCTGACGGGTCGTCTTGGTTTTTGGCAAGCCAGAGCTCGCCTTTTTCGGCAATGACATCGAAAATCTAACGATAGCATTAGCTTGTGACATCCCTCTCACCTTCATTAATCATAATGCTGCTCTGTCAAAACGTACCTCGCCAGCCTGATATGTCAGATAAGGATATCCGGCTTCGTGTTTTGTCGTAGATATATTAAACTCAAATAGAGATGCTGCTAGCCAGAGGATGTTGTATCCATCAGAAGCATGAGCACGCTCGCGAGATGATGCCCTTGAAGACCGCTGACTTTCTTCGGGGCCATCTGGGAGTGGCAAAGCAGAGTGAAACAGGTTCGAGAATCTGCGACTCTCATTCTGATGGTAACTGGAATAAAACGTAGTGCCAGAGTCGCGGCGGATATGAGGCGCGGACTCTGTGCTTTGTCTTGGCATTGCTGGCATTGCTGGCATTGCCGAGGAGTCGAAGCTCATACCTGTACTCGGCCGCGTTCCAGCAAGCGGTCGATAGCCTGATGGCACATCAGCTGATCTTGGCGATGCTGGTCCTGCTTGATGATTTGAGAGATTGGCATAAAAGTCCCTGTAATAGTATTGGTGAGGGCTGGGTGCTGCTGCTGCTCCAAAACCAGTATTGCCTCCGCTAATAGGAGAGAGAGTAAACGACCCGCTGTGTCGCTTTCCAAAATCAGGCGCTGGCAAGATGGGTGCTGCCTCGCCATTGAAAGACTGGCTCCATCCTCTGCTCTCCGCTTCCGATGTTCGTCCTCTACTCTCCGCTTCCGACGTTCGTCCTTTAGCCTTAGGAAGACTATCATCCCCATTAGCTGTCGACTGTGAAGTGCGGCCTCGGTAGGTCGGATTGATGATGCTAATGTTGGTCATCATTTCGTTTGCATAGGGAAAGTCTCGTTGAAAAGTCGCCACGATCTCTTCCAGCTCTGGCATCTCAGGCGCGTCCACCAGTACTGCTCTCATCTTTTCCCTCCATATCAGATACCAATTGGCCTGAATGTGAATGAGATTGCTAAGACATATGTTTCCCACTTTCTCCGTCAGCGCCGATAGCTTCGGAAGCTCTTTGAGAAGCGTGTCATTTAGAGCTTCATACTGCTCCACAAGCTCCTTGAGCTTAGGATCCACGCTTTTACCTGCCTTCTTCAGTTGCTCTGCACGCTCCCATACGACTCGGCGCTTATGCCTCTTTTTCATGGCGAGTGAGGGGTTGCCGTAGGACTTAATGACATGTTCAAAAGGCTCGATGACGTGTTTTCGTATTTGTGACAACTGTTGTTGGAAGATCAGTAACCGTCTCCGCTAGGCGTTTATAGGAGGGGACAAAGCTTACATGCTGTTCGAGTGCTACCTTCTCCAAGTCACGAATAGAAATGTTGAACTGGACCCATTTGCTCTCCAGCTCAGGGAAGCTACCTGGCTGAAGCCGCAT
Organism: Trichoderma oligosporum; assembly: GCA_015266385.1. Classification (NCBI taxonomy): domain Eukaryota; kingdom Fungi; phylum Ascomycota; class Sordariomycetes; order Hypocreales; family Hypocreaceae; genus Trichoderma; species Trichoderma oligosporum. The sequence goes on along the minus strand of JACBYL010000764.1, from coordinate 15,233 downwards.
GACCAGCTCAATCGCCGACAAATATTGCAGAAACTCATGTACATATGATGACACCTGTCTAGTGTAAAACTCAACATCGCGCAAAACGACTTGTAGTCGCAGGTAATCGTCGCTGAATCTTTCCTCCAGCTTGGCATATTCAGGGTCTTCAGGCGGCCGGTTACCCCCTTGGAGTTTGTCCACCTTTTTGCCAAAAGCACGAGCAAGTCCCGCCTTCACGTCGGACTCCTTACGTTTTCTACCGACGATTTGTCCGACTAGCTCAAAATTCTTTTTGGTCCTGTTAATCTCGATAATGGCTTCTTCAAGGGCCTCTTTGGCAATCATAAGCGGTTCTCGATCAGGATGATCCTGTGGTGTGTGCTGGAGGAGTGTCATGATCAGGTTGGGGTATTTAGTGATTCGCTGCATCGGCTTGATTAGAAGGGAATCCAAGTCCCAAGCAGCTGTCAGATCTTTGGCTACCTCGTTGCATTCGTTCAGCCATATTTGCACTGTCGGGTCTTGCTGGATTTGGATGAGCTTCTTTGCGGCCTGGTCGCTGTTTCTCAAGAATCCTTCGTGAGCAAGTTTCATCTTCTCCATGTTAAGCTGAAAAGCTGGACCAAGACAAGTCTCACGATCCTTGCCGTCACTTAGGTCGACAATAGATGCTTGGCTTTGTTCTGAGTAAGACGATTCCTCTTTGATAACATGGGACCGCCCGCCTTTTGGGACATATATACTGGCAACCGCTTCCTTGAGCAAGACGAGGAATGAAGTATGAAACTCAATGATCTCATCGCTATTTCGGAAGATTAACTTGACGGTCTTCGTATCTAGCCTAGGACAAGCTTCTGCTGTGCCCTTGTAAATCTCTTCTACAATGTTCATATCTCTCACAAAAATGGCCTCGGTATCGATGAGCTCCTTGATCACGTTTCGTCTCTGGATCAAACGACGCCGCTCTTCGCTGCTCAGACCGTCGTTTTCTTGGATGAAGGATTTAGCATCGCTATCCACAGGAGCCCGACCGTCAAAGTATTGATCCGTTGTCTCAATCGATGTCACATCCAATGACAGAGGCGTTTCTGAATGAGAGATATATTCTCCACTTCCACGTTCCGAGTTGACTAGAGTGCTTCCATATTGGGATTGCTCATAAAATACGCTAGACGTTCGCGACTCCATGGCTGAGTTCCGTCCAGAAAGCAGAAGAGGTGGTGGCTCATGTCTTGGAGAGGATAGATATGACAAGTCAGAGGGCACCGCCGCCGCCGCCGCCGCTGCTGCTGCTGCTGACAAATAAGGGATAGAGAAGCCTTCGCCGGTGTCTAATTCTGGGAGATGTTGACCTAGTTGAGTAGACGAACGTGTCGAGTCGACGGAGGGGCGAACATCCGCGCCGCTATAAGAGAAGCTTCTCAAGGACGAATCATCTCTTCCGGAGGATTCAGATAATTTCCATGAAGCTGCTCGCATGACTGGTGAGCCTGATGCCTCTGACTGTGCCATACTATCAACAGAGACATTTGTCCAGGAGGATTGATGACTTGATCTGTCAGCTCGGGATATTGAAGGCGGCGCTAGCAGTTTGTTCGGTGGGCTCGCGTCGGGCTGCTCGGTGCGAGAAGGATAGAGAAGATCATCAAAAGTTTCTATATCAGATGATGATGCACACGTCGAAGCTCTGTTGGACGAGACATGGCCGCCATAGCGGTACGTAGATCGCTCATCCTCCATTCCATCGCGATCATCTGTCTCTTCGGTACAAGCATCGGTGGCAGCGTCATCCTCATCGGCGCGAATACGACGAGCCATTACCTGAACGCTTTCTAGATCCGAGTGACAATCAGATTCATCTTGAATATCCACTGTGGGAAAAGACGGTGCTCGCTCATCAGGCCCCTCAGCAGCAGCTAAAGGCTCTTGTGAAGATTGCGGCAATATGTTCACAATCGTTTGGTGATTTTGATGCACATGTGGCGTAAATGTGTCCTCTTGTGGGAGGTGGTGGTGGTTGTGGTGGTGGTTGTGGTGGACGTCATCATCATAATAATCTTCTGGGACAAACTGTTGGTCGGTATGATTATATGGCACTGAGCTATCTTGAGCGTTGTTATGAGTCGAGGGACGCGGAGGTGATGAAAAGCTATCGTCCTCGAAGGGACTCCGGTACTCGATGGGTTCCCGACTTGTAACTGCTATTTGTGGGCTGAGCGACCGATCGGATGTAGAAAGATCGGAAAGCTCTGTCTGGGGCTCTATATCGAACTCCGTAATAGCGGAAGTAGTTGAAATGGTTGATAACGGCCGCTCTTGTACGATAGTAGGTTGTGAGGGCTCAGGAAAGCTTCCGGGAATACCAAGCGTTGGTGAATCATCATCATCCTCACTAGATGACGAGATAGCCTGGCGGGAGAGGGAATCTGTTGATATTTCTAGAAGGGCTTCAGTGCTCTCCGCAACGCTGGAAACATTTTCAGTTGAGGGTTCTACACTCGGCTCTTTCGTTGAAACTGACGCGGAGTGTTTAGCCAGCCCTGTTCCTGTGTCGGATTTTGCGTCTACCTCTCCGGATCCGTTACTTGGAGTTTCTTCTCCCTTTGTAGTCACCGTGGTAGGTGAGTTTGTCGTTGCAGTTGCGGCGGTAGGGAGGGCGGCGGCGGCGGCCTTGGCTTTGGCATCCTCCATCTCCTTCCTCCTCCTCTCCACCGCTCTTTGCCGCACCTCGAAGGCCTGGCTTTCACGAATGGTCTTGGTGTATGCTAGTCGGATATGTTCTCGTCGCTGTTCAAAGTCTATAGGCCCAACAGCTATTATCTTACGTTTCGCTGGGTCATATGTCTTTGATGAGGAGAGATCCCTGGCATTGAGCCTTGCAGGGGGCTTCGCTTTGGCCGCTTCTTTCATTCGGGAGCTGGCCGTCGTCGCCACGGAGACTGGCTGTCGTGGCCGAGAGCTCCTCAATGGCGGTGAAAGTTTGGGCGGTGCGGCGGAAACGTACGCTTGGAGCCGTGTATTGTTGATTGGTGTAACCAATCCCTGAGGAGGTTGCTTTCGACTGATCTGGGTAGGTGTTTTGGCTCGGGACGGAGAAGGGCTTGCCTTGATCTGTCTACCATTGGCTTGCGGTCTCCTAAACGTAGAGGGTGAATTCGATCGCGAGGAGGTGGGACTAGAATTAGTTGGGCTGGCCAGTCTTCGGCTGATGGATATAGGCAATCTTGAGCTGGCGGCCGCAGACGCGTGTGGCGTTGGAGAGGCAGTAGCAGCAGCCTCTGCTGCAACTGCTGTCGCCGTCGCCGTCGCTGTTGCGAGGGCCGCTATCGTTGACGCTGATGTTGCTGTTACTGTTGCCGAGGGTGCGTTTTGAATGAGTGGCAAGTTTGGCTTCGATGCCGAGAGATCGCTGCGAGATCTCGTATGGGTTTTGGGCGTTCTCCCTCGAGACATGGGAAGATCCCTGTACCAGCTTGATGGAGATGCAGGCTCGGCATCAAGATTAGAGAAACTGCGCTGGCGTCCCCCCACGAGGCCATGCACATTCGAGTCTGATGTTCTTCGAGGGCGGAGATTGTCGATGCCAAAACCGACCGTGGCAACGTCGTGCTGGCCGGGAGGAATTTCACCGAAAAGCAAGCCTGGGAATTGTGAATTAAACTTAGGAGATGGCGGTGGTGGTTGGGAGGCTGAAGGTGGGGAATTGTGTGGCAGAGGTGTAATGGAGCTGGAGGCAATTGAGTTCCCGTTAGTGGATGCGGATACGTCTGGTGGAGGATTTCCAATGCGGTTGGCGAACGACCGCGAGCTGCCTGACACTTGATCGTGTTCAACGTGCCTCGACTTTTGTGAGCGATTCGACGATGATGATGATGATGATTTTGAAGATGACGAGTGCTTGGACGAGCTCGGGGCGGGGATTCCAGAATGAAGATTTGCGTATGCGGATGAAGAGCTTGACGATTTGACCTTGATAGAGTCTTGCCTAACCCGAGCTATTGGAACCTCTTGGCGCGGAGGGAATCTTGGGACAGAAATGGCTCCGCCGCTTTGATCGAAACGTTTCTTTAGATCCTTGACGCTGGGAGCGCTGGCAGAAGAGGATCTCGACGTCGCGGCTGACCTGCGGTCGAGGGGGCTCGAGGCGGAGCGCATACCCTGACGACCAGCACTGCGATTTGCAGGCGGCTGCAGGTGTCTTGCAGCAGCCCCATCGCCGTTGGAAGGAAGCGGCGGGTGCGGGACTGACGAGGCCATTGGGAGAGTTTCTGGCTCGCCGTTAGGGCCAGGCGTTTGATAGCTCTTGTAAAAATCGTCAGGATCTAAGGTGGCGGCAGCATGGTGGGCGAGGACTTGGGCATTGGTGTTTGAGGAAGAGGTTTTGGCAACGTCGTGATTAAGGTTGGAGTAGGATACAGGTGGGTTCGAGTTCGAGGCCTCATGGTCGTCAGAATGTGGGAGATGGCGAGCCGACGGATGAGCATCATGGATAATACTATCCATGCTATCTCGCAGGCCCGGGTCCATGTTGGCAATGGCTTAGGCCAGAGCCTGAGCATTCATTACCCGCGCCGTTGAGCTACCGCCGCCGCTTGCTGCTGTTGCTGCTGTTGCTGCTGTTGCTGCTATTGCTATGAGAGAGAGAGCTGCTGAACTAATCAGGGCACGTCGAGATTAGAGGTCCACGCAGCACCAGCAAGCATCGATGCGTTAAGCGGGCCTTGTTCTCCCTCTCTCTCTCTCTCTCTCTCTCTCTCTCTCTCTCTCTTCTATTTTTCTTCTTACTTTGGGGGCGGCAACCTCGTTTCGTTTGTTTGTTTGACAATGGGGTGAAGTAAACGAGCGAGTGGACGGCGGGCCGTTGGATGAAAATGGCCGGTGGCTTTCGCTTTCGAAGCTGTTTTGCTCTGCTTTGACTTGACTGGACTCTGTGAGACGTAGGCGAGAGGGGATGGAGGGCGGTGATTGGAAGGTGACGGGGAGATGGCAATCGAGGTGCTGCAGCTTGCAGGCCTGCAACGGCTGGATACGACGACCAGGGAGGTGGGTGATCCAACCAGGCCGCCTGCTAATAAATTGTCTGCTCACAGCCCTGTCTAGGCGGGCCCTTCTATAAACAAGTACAAAGTAATGCCTGTATCTCTAATGCTTTAAGACCCTCTCTCAACACACCAAGAATGTCACTGCGAGTAAAATACTTGCACTCTTCTCTCATGCTCCATGCCTCAACAACCTAAGCCACCTACTATTTTTTATGTACATACCGACTGCTCCGTACTAGTCCTACCTACTAACGCAACTAACGGCGATGCTAAACTTTTTTTATTAAAAGAAGAAAAAAATGCATCAAGAGCGGAGGCTTTGGAGGTACTATAGGCACTGCTTGTACTATAGGCACTGCTTGTACTTATATGTACATAGCGGAAGGTGTTAGAGGTGTATGGGGCGGTTTAGTCTCCGCTATCAGAGGACGCAGGGCTTTTTATTTAGAATCTGCCTTTTTGAGTACTACAAGTCTCAGGCAAACGAGAAGGCCATTGTTTCACTTTTCTATGGATTGTTTCCTTTTCTTGTTCCGCTTTCATTTATCCCACTAACTCTAGTAAAACAAAAAAGAAAAAAAAAAAAGAAAGAGAGAAAGAAAAAAAGAGGGAATAAACCTCCTCCTCCTTGGCCAAGGGTGGTAAGTAATTTAAATTTGAATTGCTCCCGCGTCTGCACGGATGGTTCCGCCTGCATCTCCCTAGCGGAACTACAACTCATCTATTTGAGGATCTAAGGGGCTTTGGCTTGCAGATGGAGGTCTGGCGATAGTACGAAAACTTTAGAGAACCTCACTCGGCCCCTTGGCAAATTCATTCATTGTACTCCGTACGAGGCAGAAGATTGCACAGGTGATGCCCCATCTCGGCCAAGGGAAATTGATGGGCCAATTCCGATGCCAGGAAAAAATGGCGCCGAATGCAACGCGGCTGATCCTAGTACAATCGTTTTGGCAGCTTCCCGCGATCTATTCTGAGACCCTTTCGCCTCCACTGAAATTTTACGTGCGTACTTGTAGAGACACATACCTGCCTACTCAGTACCTAAACTACCATCACACAGAGCTCCTTATCACACCGTATTCCTTCGTTGCTGTCTGCACATCAAATACGGGGTATTAAAAACTCATCATTTCAATATTAAGACTCCTAAGATACAAATTATCACAGTTATGGCTCCAGCCTTATCCAAGCATGGAGGATCGAAATACTAGTGGTACTACTACGAAGTGCGGCCAACGGAGCACTTCGGCAGTTATTACTTGAGACTAGGGGACTTCGTACTCTGATTACGGAGTACAAGCCGCTGACTTGAATGTTAGATTAGATAGACTGTGATGCGTACTCCGTACATTAGCTATTATAGAATAGACTATTACGGAGCAGTTTGTTTGTCATCCTGATGCCGTCGGCTACAGAGGTTGACAAGATGTTCCAAGTTGTCCCCCGCCTTTTATTCGTAGTTCTTCCTCTGTACTTCGTACTACCTGTTAGATCTCTCTCCTAGCAATTCTCTCGCATTGCCTCAATATCGGTAAACCAGCTAGCGACCGGGTGACCACGTTCTGTTCTCTCCGATCGCGATCGCGATCCTCGGACGCCGGACGCGGCAGAACCTTGCAGACCCTTGCCAGTGGAATCCTTTGGGCGAACTTTAGCACCAACATAAGGGTACAGAGTACAGTACGGAGTGCTGGTATTCCGTACCTCGCAGTACCTAGTAGGTAGTACTAAATACCTCCGAGTCAACAAGCCTACTGCCTACTATAGATATAGAGTAAGAAGTATTAGTACTGAAATCTTCGTATACGACTACTTGTAAGTACGTGCCTAAGGTTTTCCTCAGCTCCTGGAAGCCACTTAGGGCGTTTGTATTGACCCAGCCACAGCGCAGCCCGTTCTCAGCTACACCACTTGTTCTTGATAATTTGGTCTTCAAGTGCTTTACAATCAAGTGCTTAACGACGCGACTTTGCGGCTTCAACTGGCTCCCACAAAGATGCCCCGAGGCAAGAAAAGGAAGTGCGACACGGAAGACGCGTCAGACAATACGAAGATTGCTCACCATAAACATTATTCGCCCGTAAAGAAAGTTTTACTGCAGCAGCACTACCCTCTTGTACGCACTCTAAGGGAACATGTGCTCTCCAGTCTCCCAGATACATCAAGGCTCAGACGAAAGAAAATCGCGACTTTGGGGTCAAAATTGGATCCTAGTGACATTGAGTTGCAGCTTGCTCATATTCTCGACACTACCTTGATCTGCACTAGACAATTGACACCAAAATCTGAACCAGAAGAAGCTTCATGGCAGCAATGGCTATCGTTCTCCCAGAAAGGAGATGAATCTAATGTGACCATATCTAATGGAATATCTTCATCAATTGTGAATCAGTCTGAGGTCTGTCCCCGTCACCCTGAGTGCACATGTAAAAAAATTAAAGTTATACGAGGCTAAGTGGCCGCAATGTAGATTATTGACTTCGTCGTCTGGCTGCTGTTTGAGAGAGAGAGAGCCGGATCATGGCCTAAGCATCTCCTGTGTGACGGCTTCCGTAGAACTGCTGGATATGATCAATCTACTCGATCAACCATTCCTGGGATATTCAGCCTGTATCCCAATTTCCATGTCAAGGCATTGAGAGAGGCTCCGTGGCCGCATCTTCTGGCCCTACTGGGTCAGGCTGGAGAGAGAGTAATGATCAACTTGTTATTGGAGTGCTCTATATTCCTTAAAGTTGATTCGGGCTTGAACAATTACCTTCAATTCAGTGGTTGGTGCAAATACGCTCCCCAGGTCTTGAGTACACTCCTCTTCTAACTAATTGTCTAACAGGTATCCCTCTCTCCGAGCTAGGTATCAACGCTCTGGATCGTATTTTGAAGCCTCAAACGCGCAAACCCTCGGATATTACCATTGTTCGTAGTAGAATATTCTATGCAAAACCGGCTACAACTGCAAAGGGCCTAGTCCACGCTGGATTCAAGCATATCCGTACGTGAATTATATTTATTCAGGCTTAGATTTATCTACTGATCGCTAGATAGATGCTCTTAATCGCTATCCATATACACCAGAGCTCGCGAATGCTAGTGCAGATTGCCAGGAATCGATGAAAATGCAGCAGCAAAATGAGACACACACTACTAAACTCATGATGCACATCTTTCCGCGACAGTTCGGCTTGCACAACGTTTTTACTTCTGAGATCGATACCAATCAGACGGCGCAAAAGTTTCACGACTATACACTTCGTGAAGATGAGATTAACAAAAAGATAAGGCTCAATAAAGGCCCTACTGAGAGAACGTTGCCAAAGTTGCCCAAGAGGCTAAGGGGCACCGCTAGAGACCTCGTGCGGCGACTACAGATTCTTCATACCCGATGCTCTTACTTTGAGCTGCTTAGACATTATTGCCCTACTTTCGTTGACGGATCTCGTGGATGGAAGAAGAAAAATGAGGACCGAGGACCACCAAATGTGGCTACTATTCCAGCCGCGGGCCCAGCAATCCAGGCCGAATATCTGGCCAAGCGAGGTTCACGCAAGCATCACGCAAATAATTGTGTGCTTCCGAATTATGATTCCATTGTGGAACTTGCGTGCCCTACAGCCTGTGTCTCGGCGTTTTGTCAAGCTGTGCTTTCAAAAATTATTCCAGACAGACTATGGGACATTGAGAAAAGCTGCCACAACAAAGCCGTGTTTCTCCGCAAGGTAGACCATTTCATAAAGCTTCGACGCTTTGAAACGATTTCATTACATGAGATTGCACAAGATTTCAAGGTATTTGAACAATTTTCACACATATAGAGACTAACTCGTTATATTGTTCGCTCACGTAGATTTACACAGGTCACAGAAGTTGCTTGGCTGAACCCTCCATGCTGTCATGGCCAAAAACCAAGCCAAACAGACATAAACAAAAGATATGAAATATTTCAAGAATTTCTTTATTATGTATTTGATTCACTTTTGATACCCTTGATTAGGAGCAATTTTTATGTTACGGAATCCAATACGCATCGGTTCAAAGTTTTTTACTTTCGTCACGATGTTTGGAGATTGATTGCAGAGCCTTCGATATCGAACCTCAAGGAGGGAATGTTTGAGGAAATCAAATTAGATAAAGCGAAGAGGATTCTCGACTCTAGACGTCTTGGCTTCAGCCAATTAAGGCTACTACCCAAGGGCACCAAGTTGCGTCCCATCATGAATCTCAGGCGCAGACAAATGATGGACGGTAAACGTACCAAAGCGCTTGGCCCAGGCATCAACTCGGTTCTTAAGCCCATTCATTCGGCACTCAAGTTTGAGATTGTATGTTTTTTTTTTTTCTTTTTTTTCGTCTTTCCGTTTAAAAGCACCGATAGTATGTTAGAGGAAGCTAATATGACCGCTCAAATGCAGCTCACGAACCCATCCAAGCTGAGGTCGGCGCTTTTCGCAGTGGGAGACATATATGAACGACTTAAACATTTCAAGGACTCTTTAACGCCAAACAGGCCTGACACCCACACCTTTTATTTTGCCAAATTAGATGTCAAGGCCGCCTTCGACACGATACCTCAATTATCGGTTCTAAAACTCATGAGCACAGTTCCCAGCCAGAAGCGATACGTCATCACAAAACACGCAGAAGTAAAACCAGGCGAGCGTTTAGGTCTCACAGAAAGAAATCATACACCAAAAGCCGTTCGGCGATGGCATTCCACGGCTATGCCCCAACAAGGAGAGCCAACTTCGTTTCTCGACCGCTTAGAAAGCGGCATGGGCAGCAAGAAGAAGAACACCGTGTTCGTCGACAGCGCCGCCTTTCAAGTTCATGACACTTACAGCCTCTTAGCTCTCTTATCCGAGCATGTAGGGCGCAATATCGTTAAGATTGGGAAGAAATATTACCGACAGAAGAAAGGCATTCCTCAAGGCTCCGTTTTGTCAACATTTCTTTGCAATTATTTTTATGCTGACCTGGAAGCTCAGCATTTGGACTTCTTGGATGGACCAGATTGTCTTCTACTAAGGCTAATTGATGACTTTCTACTCATCACCCTGGACAAGGCAAAGGCTACTCGATTCGTCAAAGTCATGCACCAGGGTCTCCCTGACTATGGTGTCGAAGTAGGCCACGACAAAACGCTCGTTAATTTTGACATGAATATTGGCGGCGAAAGCATCCAAAAACTTGACAATGGCAGTCAGTTTCCCTATTGTGGCACATTTATCAATTGCAAAACATTGGAAATTACAAAAGATCGCCGTGGAAACAATAATATTGGTAAGGGGGCCCGTCCCAGAGCTGCAGGCTAGAACTTCTTTTTTTTCTTTCCGCCCTCTTGAGCCCACGCTAATTCACATACAACATTATAACATGGCAGATATGTCAACTTCTATTACAATTGATTTTGGTCGTTCACCTGGTCAGAACTTTCAGCGAAAAGTGCTCAGTCAGTATTAACCCGCTTGATCTCGTCCATTCTCTCTCTCTCTCTCTCTCTCTCTCTCTCCAGGTATGGTAGGCTAAATGCGACTTGTGTAGACGCCTTCAAATACCAGTCTCATCTCATGTTTTTCGATACGGCACACAATTCAGTCAACACAGTACTTGACACTTTACATGGAGCTTTCTCCGAGACTGCACTCAAGATGGTGGCTTACGTGCGACGTTTGTCAACTACATCTACCCGACTAACTACGAATCTTGTAATCGGTGCGTGCTAGCAAAAAAAGGATCATCAACCAGCTTGGTACTAAAACCCTTCATCCCGGTGCTAATTCTCATTTAACAATAGGCACAATCAAAAAAGTCGTAGACATTGCTTTCCTGATCCTGACAAGCAAATGGAGAAAGAAAAGGTTTGAAAAATACGCCTGTGAGATTCGCAAAGCACAGGTCATAGAGTAAGTCGCAGGAGATTTTTTTTTTTTTCCGTTTTTTTTTTTTTTTTTTTTTTTTTTTTTTTAGTTTTTAAATGAAAAATGAATGTATGGCTAATGGGCTTTGCTTAGAACTGGGTACTCTGCCTTCTTGGAGGTCTTGAACCGACGACAAACAAGATATGGAGAGGTGATTGCATGGCTGAGAGAGGAGATGGCCCGACTTGGCACGATAAAATGAGTGTCCAGCCTCGTTTATTGAACGGTGACGACGATGATGATGATAATGATGATGATAATAATAATAATAATAATAATAATAATAATAATAATAATAATAATAATAATAATAATATAGATAAATCGTAATCATGAGTTATGTAAAACATTGCTATGCGCGTTTATCACCATGATCCAAGAAAAACTTCATGTCTAGCCAAAAGATTCCGTCCAAATGATATATCCCATCACCTACAATGCAATGCCACTTTGCCACCAAGTATCTCCAAGATATAGCTTTGGCAAATGGTCTTTATCCCAACGCCACCAATCATCACTCGGATATCCAAATCCCAAAAATCGAAACAGTGATACCGGAACCGGTTCAACAAGCCACAGTCCTGTGGACGCACAGTCATCTATGAAAAGAGGAGCCGTCCAATATAACCACGACAGAGTAAACAAAAGATTCACGGCCCGAGATACAAGCTGTGGTGGGCGCCGCGGCATGTACGATTTTAACAGCAGCGATACCCATTGCTGAAGCAGAATCCCCATCAGCTGGAGGAGGAAGAATAGTGGTGCTCGCCAGGGTTTCGTCATAGGTATAGATGTAAAGCTTCCCGATGCATGTAGTATTCCTGACTGCAGGAAGGAGATGAGGGCGGCAATGGCGGAGGCAAACCGTGTACCTTTCTTCAAGTATCCCTCTCGGAAGAGATATGTTGCCGGTGCGGCGAACTGCATTCGAAACGTCTGATGCCACCATCCACCCCACCAGCCAGCGAGGCCCCGGTCAAGGATCTGCTCGAAGGAGCCAAATGTTGAAGCATATTGCCATAAGGCCCCACGAGAAGGATAGAAGCGGTTGGCTAGCCCATATTGGACCAGGTCCGCCACAGCAAAGAGGGCTTCAATGGCAGCGTACACTCCTGTTAGAGAGAAGACTTCCCTATAGGTGAGAAGCAGCCACGGAGGTACGTCACGGAGGTGTGGCGGGAGGACGTAGTCCCGGTGGTCGGGCCCAAGGATGAAGTAGGGATCTTTCATCATGTAGACAGAGAGGAAATCGAGCACCAAATAGAGGAAGACGGCTTTTGTGAGGCGGTCGCGGACGAATTGGCTCTCTGTTTGATAACGTTTATATCCACTTTTGCTGACTTGAGGGATGGAGTCCATGTCGACTTTATCTCCTGAAGAGATTTCGAGGGGAATTTCGGGTCGAGGAATGGACGGCACAGACCAATTCCAGCCTTTGAAATGAACCAGTCAGTCATCATCTATCTATCATCTTTGTCAAAGGCCAATGATGCTTACCGGCACATCGGAAACTAAGTATCAAATCTATAGCCCATGCTAGTCGCTCTAGAAAGCCTCCGTCCGACGGGTAGGGCTGCCAGACATACTCGAATCCCTCGTCTTGTTTATTGACTTCCGAACTGTTGCCCTTTGGCATCGTCTTTCGTATCCGAAGCCCTTGTTTGCTTATATTACCACCCCCAGCCCTATCCCCATTCTCATCCCCACTGTCGTGACCAGTAGACTGCACTTCAATACATTTTCCTCCCTGTCGAATAATGCCATTCACTCTGCCACTCGCCACTTCCTTTATATTATCACCCTTCTTAATCCTCAATGTCCTCGCAGCGTCAAACTGCGGTCTCGTCCAGATAAGCACGTTCATTCCCAACATGGTCCCCCACGTCGATGCCAGCCCCGCCGCATACGCACACGCCATATTTGTGCTCGATGTATACAACAAATGCTGGATATTAGACCAAACAATAAATGCCATTGCTAGCCATCTCGTATGATAAAACCACGTCCGACGCTTGTGCGGGATGGCCAACCACAGGGCGGGCACGACAAATGGGGCTATCAAACAGAATGGTATCAACAGAGGCCTTGCACGGCCTTCGGAAACGGCGAGTGTAAAGGTGTCGCTGTATGCTGTCCGTACGGCGTAGCCAAGGCCATGGATCGGGGTTTTCGCCATGGCGCTGAGATCTGGCGGTCTGCGTGATGATAGCGACATCTCCATGATGGGAATACTCTAGCTAATGATTCTTGACGAGCTCCTTTATTTATTTATTTTATTTTTTTTCTCTTCTCGATTGTTTGTTATTGCAAACGCAGCGCGCAAAGCATAATATGATTCTTCGGTCAGCCGATACACATACACCTGAACATGATGATCATGACACAGGAAAAGCACAAGCTCTTCCAGCCCAATTCATGTGAGACATTAGGCCGACCACGTTTTGTTTGTTTGAGCCATGCGCTGTTTTAGTGGCGAGTTGAACAAAGACAAGCGGTCTAGTGACGCCTCTCTTCTCTTTGGGGGCTTTTTTTTTTCCCTTCAAAAATTTCGTGGCGTCGCTCAGCGGATCGGTCTAACTAGGTAAATCTTTGGTGCAAAATATGTATTACGAGTATCCTACCTAGCGTATCGGTATTTTTGATGCTTCTGCAGGAACTGACAGCGACAGGGGCCCGCTAATCGATCTTGTTGAGAAGTGATTGATTAATGTGATCGGCATGGAATAGGTCCAAGTATGAAAATTGCAGTGCAACACTGTGCAACACTGTGCGCAGTTTAGATTTGATAGACACTGGGCATGCCTACCCTGTAATTTACCATGCCTGCCCAGGTTTTTGAATCTTAGAGCAAATATGGGTGCTTGCTTGCATAGTAAAATCACAGTAAATACATACCTTGAACGGACATACATTTTACATTAGACCAGTTGTCTGCTTTGTGTGCATTATCAAACAAACATGATCACATAGATATAAATCAACATTGGGGTTCTTACTATAACTTCGCTATATAACTTCGCTATCGTCTCACGCATCGCGTGATTTAAACAATACGAAATTCAAGCAAAAATTTCCAAAAATGAAGTCAGATTCGCATTTCGAACGTCGGGATTTGCACCCGAGCTGTTGCCACTGGTTAGCATTCATCTTCTTGAACGGTTGACAGCTGCGTCACTCACTCTCTCCCTTGGGAGGGGAGCAGGTTAACTACTACCCCACGCCCGAGTTGGAAGAAGTTGCTTCTAGGTAGCTTATAAGGCCTCCTGGGGAAATACTAAGTAGTAAGTATTGCGAGTCAGGGGAAAAGAGTCGGTGAGTTGGTTGACAGTTGAGGACGGCTAGATTGTTCGTGTTAATGGAGATGAGGCTGCGGATAAGCGAGGCTGAGGGCAGTTTAGGATCGGGTGACAGCAGAAGAGCTATGCAGCGTCCCGGGGGGGGTTTTTTTCTGGTGTGTTTTACACTGGTGCTTATGCTAGCTACTTGAAGAATAGAATAGCTAGTGTATTATTACCTTGTGTGTTGTTGTTATTATTGGGAGCCTTAGGTTTTTTTATACATAATCATATGAGAAAGAAAGTCCCCAAGACGCCTGTCTATCAGATGCTTTGCAAAGGCAGCTCTCAACCGTCGACTGTTGCTTTTGAACTAGTCGCAGCAAGTAGCTTCAATTATTGATGGTTAAATAGCGTAGGAATTAATCCTCCTTAGCACTAGACTCAAACTAATCTGGGAGGGTATCATCCAACCGCGGGATCGACACTGATTGCTGTGGAGCAAAGCAGATTTGAGTGTGGCGCTATGGACGTTAACTCTGACGCTACAAGGTACATACTTGTATGCAAACAGAGATATAGGTAAGGTAGTATTAAGGCCATATTAAATGCTATCATTGAAATTTGGTTGTTATACAGGCCATCCATCTGCTTGTAAGGAAATCCCGCTACCTCCTTATCGACCCTAAGGATACATCACAGAACCCTTTCGACAGTAGCTCTGTCTTAGTATGCACAAGCAACCAGCACTGAGACAAGACAACTCTTTCGGCCATCTACCTTAGTTATCTCTTTAGTCTATGCTGAGACAATTGGGTGGCTCATCTGCCACATGGGATTATATGGGTCATGTCTGGTAAAGAAGAGGTTTAGAAGCTATTAAGATATGCCGGAACCAAACAAGCGTAGCCCCATTTTTGCCATCCATAAGCCCCCCCATACTTTACTATTTTCTTCTAGTAATTAACGAAATAGTAATCATTGCTTCCTCGCTATTGAATGTTTATGTAATTCTG